>CM024588.1:12753883-13043508 GCA_014182565.1 Eucalyptus marginata | reverse complement strand
TTGTTTTGTTTTTTTGTTTTGTTTTCTATTTTGTTTTTTTTTTTTGTTTTTTTTATTATCCGAAAAGATGAAATAAAATAAAATAAACTAAAATAAAGTAAAACCTAACTAAAATGAAAATTTAGGCGTCAACAAATTGCCCCTCTTTGAAGGTGAGCTCGCGAGAGGTTGCATTCAAAGACAAACGATGCCTAAATTTTATCCATGCATGCGTAGCGAAGATTATATTTTGTTTGGGACCTATTATTCCAAAAAAGAGCAATATAACTTTACATATACTAAGACAGATAAAGAAGATACACAGGTTACTTACCGGAGTGAGTGAGATAGGGTGTGAACCCCGAGTTTTGGCAAGTATCAAGGTGTTATCTTACCTGGTGATATGAGAAGGTTGCCTCTCTAGGACCCGAACTATTCTTCGGTCGCCTATTAGAGCAATCAGTAGTTTGTCTTAGACTCGAACCTTTCTTCGATCGCTTTGACGGGAAATTGCTATTCTAGGACCCGAACCTTTCTTTGGTTGTCGTGACAGGAGATGCGCTGACCTTTCTCAGGGCATCTATTTGTGGGTGTCTGATTTCAATCAATGACACCAGTTGGTACCCGACCTCTTTCGGGAGATGCGCCGACCTTTCTCAGGGCATCTATTTTATAGGGGTGTCTGACCTTTGTCAACGACACTAATTGGAACCCGACCTTTTTCGGGAGGATGCACCGACCTTTCTCAGGGCATTGATTTGTGAGGTGCCTGATCTCAGTCAAGGACACCAGTTGATACCCGACCTTTCTCGGGAGGATGCACTGACCTTTCTCAGGGCATCGATTTGTGAGGTGCCTGATCTTTGTCGAGGACACTTGTTGGAACCCGACCTTTCTCGGGGGATCAATTTGTTGAAGGTACCTGGACATTCACAGGTATTGAAAGAATACCTGGATGTTCACAAGTACTAACTGGAGGATATTTGGGCCTTTGCGGGCCGAAGGGGTACTTTGATGATCACAAGTACAAACTCTTAGAGGATACCGGATGTTCGCAGATATCGAAGGGGTACTTGTATGATCACAAGTTCTAGATACTGGAAAATACCTGATTGATTGCAAGTGTCAAAAGAATACTTGGATGTTAACAAGTACTGACTTTGAAGGATGCCTGAACGTTCATTGGCATTGAAGAGGTAGTTGGATGATCACAAGTACGAATTCCTAAAAAATACCTGGCAAACGGAATATCGAGGATGGGTCTCGCATATTCGTGGAGGCCTCTCATCTTCTGGAAATTGGGAATATAGAGGACGTACCTGGGATATTCGTGAAGGTTTCTCACCTTCTGGTAGTTGAGAATATCGAGGACATACCTTGGATATTCGTGAAGGTCTCTCACCTCCTGGTATGAGGATTTGAATGTAGCACAAGGCTTACCTGGATGGCCGTAGGCACACAGGTGTACAAAGTAGAGGAATATTTGGATGAACACAGACATTTAATGATATGATCAGGGACCACTCAACTGGTCTGAGTGTAAGAAAGCATACCTGGGTGATTGCAGGCGCATAATGTGGTGGAATACTTGAGTAGCTGCTAGTATTCGATGGCGTAATTGAGGACAACTCGAACAGGTCGAGTGTCACGGGAAAGGAGTATCCAAACAAGTGGTGGTCGGTACTCAAAGACAAGAGGATATTCGGACAGTCATGAGTATCCAAATTTTAAGGACAACTCGAACAGGTCGAGTGTCAGACGAGGGAGTACCCGAGTAACGGCGGCACTCAAAAACATGGGGATATCTCGTACAGGTCTCAAATATCAATACTTTGGGGACAACTCGAACAGGTCGAGTGTCGATAAGAGGGAGTACCCAAATGGTGGGTATTCAAAGATAAGGGGATACTTAGACCGTTGCAAGCACCCAAACTCAGGGGACGACTCGAATAGATCGAGTGACAAGAAGAGAGTACCTGGATAGTGGTAGGTACTTTAAGACAAATGGGGATAGGGATATGCTTACCTGGCAATATCTCTAATCACTGAGAGTATGTTCGCTATTCACACAATATGCAGACATGTACACAATGATTGTATATGCTGTAAACTCATAAGTTCAAATGTGATTTATGCATGACAATTTTGTCGATTTTTGTATCATTCGAATTCCACTTTGGGAAGATTTTGAAAGACAACCCTCATTTAGAATGTAGATGTCTTGAACATGCCGGATGAGGGATTTTCAGTCTGAAAGGACTTTTCACTCACTCTCATGGAAAGGCTGTTTTATCCTGACCATTGATGCAGGATTTATAAGGATCACACTTCTCACTCTCCTCATGTCAGCAGGGGTCCGAGTATTCTCGCAAGTGGCACGACTTTACCAATGTGAGAGGTCTTTGTTGAAATTGTGATGAAGACTTGGTCAGCAGCTCATCAAAGGGGACCATCAAGGTCGAAGCCGATGGACAAAAATGTTGCACGATCATCTCCGGGTCTACAAGTCAGGAGCTCTGCGAAAAGAGATAGAGTAATCTTGCTCGTATTTCTTCGAGCAATACTTATGCACATATGAAATCCTACGTTAATTGAAGTGCCCCTAGTCTGAAGAGACTTTTTACAATGGGAATATAACATAGACTCGGCTCACATGTAGAAGGGTGAGAGTTGGTGACTGTCTCGACATTCGTTACTGGTCTTTCTTTTCATGATCAGATGAAGGTTCTATCAATTGAACCACAACAGCAACTTCTCTTGGGAATACAAATGGCTGTATTTTCTGTTTGGGGCATCGGCCTTGCTTTTACCGGAGCACACTTTGCTTTTTTTATGCCCTATTTTTATTCCAGTTCCTCATTTATGGGCATTGACTTTGCTTTTACCAGGTACACTGTTTTTTTATGCCCCTGCTTTTTCATTTTTGTTGCTTGAGGAACTGATATAGGCGAGTTCAATCGAAGCACCATTATTTAGACTTTGAGTCTTCATCTTCAGCCAGCGCCCTAGGTTATAGCAATAACTTCTGCTTTGTCTCAATGTGAGGGTAAAATTACAGACTCACTTGGGTTGTACAATGTACACAAATGCATAGAAAAGGAATTGCTCTCCGTCATTCTAAGGCACTTAAATTAACACGAGTGTTCATATGCAATAAAGACACTCGAAGATTGATGCAAGTGCGAGCAAGAGAATTTCTATCCCTCTTCTCACCTTGTGATGTTGATTTGCCTTGTCTTTGACATGCTCCAATGTGGGGTGATTCTTGATGAGAGAAGCTTCACCAGTGTATAGGGCTCAATAGGGGGGTGAGCAATGAAATGCCTCTCACTATTTTGGTTATCGTATCATTCGCGAGAAAACTCTTTACCCTGCAGTCATGGAATTTTCTGCATTCATCTCACAAGTGTATAGATGGGGGACTGTGTGTAAGATATGGCTTGCCTGTCATCATTCTGACACGTCTCATCCAGAATGCTCAATTAATCTTGTATTCTTCACTTAGCTGTCTATTCTAGTAATCCTTAATGGAATCAGTGATTTAGACAGACAAGATCATCATGCAAAAATCCATTTGGAGAAAGGCATGCAGCATTTTTTGAAGTATGAGAGAGTTTGTACTCTCAAAACAAATGAATGGTTTTTTTACCCAAGAAACCCTATTACAACTTTAGGGGTGTTTACTTGGTGAAATTGTATTTACAAATGCATTGAATTTTAAACATCAAAAGAGTTATTCATAAAAGGCTATTTACGGATGAGTGCTGATGGGTTGTCTCTATAAGGAGATAACACACGAATGATTAGCTAAGGGTTCCGAATGGTATCTCTGCTTTTGCCTCGGGTTACGTAAATTGATCTGGATCACTTGATTTGCCACTATTTAACCATTAAGCTTGGTTCTTGAATCCCAACGCCTCCTGTCAATATGGCAGAAAAATGAGTTCAGAGAGTGAGTGTTAGGAATGATACCAAATTAGTTTTTCCCAGAATTTATATGTGCCGGCCTCCAGGAATATTTGAATGTTGATGACGGCCTCTTTATAGTTCAACGTTTCTTTTGATTGGCCTTTCTTATTTTGTGGCCACATATGCCTGATTGCTGGTCGTCAATTTATTTTCAACACCTTCCTTCTGTGGAATTTCTCCTTCTGCCTTTGATTATAGCAGCATTGGATAAAGTCATGTGCTTCAAGCTTCTATGGAAATTGAGATGGACAATCAAAACCTCTAGTTTTTTTTAATCACTTCTTGCGAGCATGTGTCTCGGAACAAGAAGTGTGGTTTCCGGTTCCAAGGTTATTGTCTGGGATAGAGGGCTTCCTTTTATTTAAATGGACTGGTTCTTGAACGACACGTCTTTTACACCAAGTTAGGTGAATTTGACATGAGTCATTCCTATGCGTTTGCCTGGGTAGTATTGATTATTCCATTGAGTTGGCTGCCTGATTCTCGATACTCCCTTAAATGCTGGTGGCTACCATTCACTCTTCTTTGTTGAATCAACCAAACACATTTTTATGATGGTGTAAATACATTACTCATAAAAGGCGCATAGGCATTTTCATTTTGATAGAGAAATGCTTGACAATGCCAGGCAATGAACATCTTTCAAGGGTAGTACTTTTTTACAGCATCGAAATTAACCGGCTTGGAGAATTCCCGCCCATCCATTTCGAGTCGGGATCAAGGCTCCTCACAGGGAGTATCTTCTTTATTACATAAGGACCATTGTAGTTTGGGGCAAACTTGCCTCCGGGCTCTGGGAAGATTGGCAGTGTCTTTCTCAAGACTAGCTCGTTTACCCCAAAGTTCCTAGGTCACACTTTCTGATTGAACGATCGGGCTACCTTATGCTGATAACACTGACCATGACAGAGGGCTTTTAGTCGTTTTTCATCGATCATATTCAGTTGCTCGAGCCTTTGTTGTGTCCACTCTTCCTCGAACAATCCTACCTGGGATAAAATTCGTAGGGATGGGATTTCTATTTCTATGGGCAAAACCGCCTCCATGCCGTAAACCAGGGAAAAAGGGGTTGCCCCAGTAGAAGTTCGAATCGAGGTTCGATATGCTGTTAGTGTGAAGGGTAACCTTTCATGCCAGTCGCGGTAGTTTTCAGCTGTCTTGTCTAGGATTCTCTTGATGTTCTTGTTGGCGGCTTCCACGGCTCCATTCATTTGTGGACGATAAGGGGACGAGTTTAGATGTTGGATTTTGAACTCAGAGAACAATTGATCAATCAACTTGTTGTTCAGGTTTGACCCATTGTCGGTGATGATAGCTTCTGGCACGCCATAACGGGCGATTATGTCACGTTTGATGAACTTCGTAACGTTTCGCGCAGTTACACTTGCATAGGATGTGGCCTCAATCCATTTTGAGAAGTAATCGATTGCAACGAAAATGAACCGATGCCCATTTGATGCCTTCGGATTGATTGGGCCAATTACATCAATGCCCCACATTGAAAATGGCCATGGCTCAGATAATTGATGCAATTCGGTTGGAGGGACGTTTATCTTGTCCCCGTGCACATGTTGGGCACAATCGCCTTCCAAAGAGAGCCAGTAATAACCTAATCTCATTATTTTCTTGGCCAACATGCGTCCATTCATGTGAGGGCCACATACTCCCTCATGTATTTCCTGCATTATCCGTGCGGCTTCAGTTGCATCAACACACCTTAGCAGGACCGAATCATATGATCTTTTGTATAGATTTTCACCGTTGACGAAGAACCTTGAGGCCATTTTCATTAGGTATTTTCGATCAGAGTGAGTGCTTTCTTCAGGGAATTCCTGCTTCTGGACGTATTTCATGATATCATAATACCAGGGCTTCCCGTCGGGTTCTTCTGTTATAGCCATGCAGTGGGCCTGTTTTGTCAGAACTTCGATCTTCAAAGGTTCTACTTCTAACCCTTTCGTTACTTGCAACATAGATGACAACGTTGCTAGCGCATCAGCGAACTGATTATGAACTCTAGGTAGGTATTCAAACGAGATGTCCTGAAATTCTCTCACCAATTTTTCCAAATAGTCGTGATAAGGCACAAGTTTGGTATCTCTTGTCTTCCATTCACCCACAGTCTAGAGGATAATTAAAGCGGAGTCACCGAACACTTTTAGTTTTGTCACTTCCATTGCAACAGCCGCTTGCAGGCCGAGGATGCATGCTTCATATTCGGCTATATTGTTGGTGCATGGAAAAATCAATTTTGCAGCCACAGGATAATGTTGCCCATTTGGGGATATCAAAAGCGCCCCCCATCTCCACCCGACAAATTTACAGCTCCATCGAAAAACATAGTCCATGCGTCTTCTTCTATTGTTGAAATCCGGTCGTCTGGCGAATTATCCTCGTGTACCTCCTTAGGGCGATCTGCTAACATATCAGCAATCACCCGACCTTTAACTGATTTTTGCGACATCACCTGGATGTCGAATTCTGAGATCAGGATTTGCCATTTAGCCAATTTTCCTACCAAGGCCGGGCGACCAAGCAAATACTTGATCGGGTCACTTTCAGTTACGAGGAATGTTTGGTAATGCAAGGTATACTGCCGAAGTCTGTGCAACACCCATACCAATGCAGCGCATGTTTTTTCTGATTTAGAGTAGTTTTGTTCCGACATGGTGAACTTTTTACTCAAATAGTAGATGGCTCGCTCTTTTCCGTCATGGGGTCCTTTCTGTGCTAACATTGCACCTAAGGATTCACTGTTGATGGTAAGGTAGAGGACTAAAGGGTGCCCCGGGACCGGAGGTACCAGAATCGGGGGCTTCATCGGTGCGCTTTAGATTTTCGAATGCCAATTGGCAATCATCATCCCATTTAATTTGTGCACCCTTCCCGAGAAGTTTAAAGAAGGGTTTTGCGGTTTGAAAGTTGGGAAATGAATCGCGCAATGTAATTTAATCTTCCCGAGAGGCTCCTGGACTTCCTTTACAATCGAGGGATGAGGCATCTCAAATATCACCTTGGTTTTTGACGGGTCTACTTCTATCCCTTCACAGCTCACAATGAATCCAAGTAATTTGCCAGAAGTTGCCCCGAACACACATTTTGCTGGGTTCAAGCGCAACTTGAACTGGCGGAGTCGGTCAAATAATTTCTCCAGGGTTTTCACATGGTCTTCTCCATGTCTGGTTTTGGCGATCATGTCATCGACATATACTTCAATTTCATTGTCCATCATGTCATGGAAAAGGGTGACCATGGCACGTTGGTAAGTTGCTCCAAAGCATTTTTCGGGCCAAAAGGCATGACCTTATAGTGAAAAGTTCCCCATTGAGTAATGAATGCTTTTTTTTTCCTTGTCTTCTTCTTTCATTTTTATTTGGTCGTATCCCGAGAATCCATCCATGAAAGAGAAAAGCTTAAATCCAGCCGTACTATCCACAAGAACGTCTATATAAGGTAGCAGGAAATCATCTTTTGGGCTTGCTTTGTTCAAATCGCGGTAGTCGACACAAACTCGGATTCGACCGTCTTTCTTCTTTACTGGTACAATGTTCGCTACCCAACTAGGGTATTGCGAGACTTCGAGGAAGCCTACTTCCAGGAGCTTCATCACTTCTTCTTCAATCTTTTTGACAACTCGGTTTAGTTCTCCTTAGCCGTTGCTTCTTGGGGGCTACATCGGGGTTGGTTGGCAAGCTATGCTCCACAATCATTGGATCGAGGCCTGGCATATCGGCATATGACCACGCGAATACATCTTGATATCTCTTTAGGAGGGCGATTAAGCTTGTAGCTTCTTCTTTAGGAAGATTTGCGCCGATCTTTATCTCCCTTGGATCTTCTGTGCTGCCTAAATTGACAGCGACGGTGTCTTCAGTAGTAGAGGGCTTTGTTTCTTCGTGTCGCTCCCAATTCCGTTGAATTTTGTCGGAATCATCAAAATCGTCATCTGAGTTATCAGAATGGTTACTTACGGTGTTGGTTTGAACCGTTCCCATACCCGCCCGCTAGATTACTCCCCGTATCATAGAATAGATAGGTTAAGGGGACAAATAAGGTTAACAAAGCATGCATGCTTCTTTCTTTTGAAAAGGTGATAAATTGTTCTTTAAGATGAGGAAGTATGAGGAGACCCGGGCCTCAGATTTCTTCTTTCATTTTGCCGCCGGATATCATCAACGGGCCGGTTTGGAGTGCCTCCTCATGCTTTCAAAACGTTTCCAACTTTATTTAATAGTAGGCGAATTTACATTTTGGAAGAGTGATTTCAAAAGTTAGTTCCTTAAGTGGAACTGATATTCAAGCCAGACTTAAGAAATATGTACAAGTTCCCACATAGGGGAGTATGCGAGGGAAATAAAAAGGGTTCTACTTGAGCGGGCCTGCACCCATTTCCCCTGACGGTCCTTCGTTGATAGCGCCCACGAAGAAGTCTTCATACCAGTCACCAGTTTCGCCTCCTTGTGCTCCCAGCTTTGTGAACTTCATATCATCCATGCCTCCCCATCCATCAGGGACGATGCTTTGATGATGGTCATAGAAACTTTGGGGGATTGAATAGTTGACATAGTAGTCGAATTTACCACTTGGTTGGCCCAAAGTGTCCATGATCGCCTTTCCTCTATGCGCTTCTTTAGCATGGTCAGGGAACATGGTACGGGTGCTAGGTACCACGAGGAGATCTTCTTTGCCATAACATAGCCATGGGGAGCGGAAAGTGAATACCCCAGCATCCAAAAGATCCTAAATCTTGTCTCTTAGGATGGTACAGTCATCTAGCGAGTGTCCTAATTCCCCGAATGATAGTCACGGTACTTGGATGGATCATAATCAAGGAAGTATTCGGGAGTAGGACGTCTCAGTTCCCTAGAGATTATTCCTTGCTCTAGGAGGATGGGGAAGATGATGGCCATCGATTTAGGAAGAGGCGAATATGGTCGCGTGTTTCTTGAGGACTGGGGTAGCCGAGCCCCTTGCCAGCTCGTGTCAATAAGGTCTTCTTCGTTTACTTTGGCTGCCAACTCCTCATTGTGACAAGAGAGGAATGTACGGGCAACTTGGGCGAAATTTTCCGTCAAGTGGTGTACTGTCTCGTGTAGCTCATCGACTTGACGTTGAAGTTGGGCGAACGAGAAGTTATCGCCTGTTTCTTCTAATTGTTCCTCATCAATGGCACCTACAAAAAGGTCTCCAAATATGGTAGTCACGCTGTCTGGCTCTTCTTCCTTCATAAGTATGGGCCGGATTGTGTCTTCCTGGATCGTGGGCGATTTCGCGCTTCCGGAGTTGAACCATTTTGAAGTATTTACTTCTTCTTCCTCATGCATCATCCTGGCTAGGCCTAGGAAAGTTTCCTCGAGACGGGGATATACAAGGCCGACTTTTTTCTTTGCTTTTCTATCTGGGGGATATCCTAAACCGATAGTATAGGGTCTCCTCAGGGCTTTAATAGGCTGACGGATGCCCTGGCCTCTCCTACCAAGCCCTTGTCTTGGAATGAAACCGTGTCCAACCATGATTTTTCCTACCATGATTGCAGCGCTTGATACCTTGGGGACGAGGGGCAAAGTCCCTCGAGTTTCGTGTATAGTAGACACGAGCTCGAACGATTGATAGCTGGCTTCGCTTTTGTCACTAGGTTCAACATAGGGGATGGCCGTATCGTGGTAGATGCGGTGATCTTCTTCTACTCGGATCGTGATCAGTTTTCCTCCAACCATGAACTTCACACTTTGGTGGAGGCTTGAAGGTACTGCTCCTGCGACGTGGATCCATGGGCGTCCTAAGAGGAAATTGAACGCAGTGGGGATATCCATCACTTGGAACAAAATTTTGAACATGGTTGGGCCTATTTGAACGTCGAGTTCGATCTCTCCCACTTGTTTCCTTCTTCGTTCCATCGAATGCTCGAACGGAAGTCTTGGGTACTGGATCCATGACCTCTCTAGTTTAAGGCGACGAGTGTCGCTAGTGGACATATGTTAAGAGCAGATCCATTGTCAATCAGCACTCGAGCGACGTGAGATGCGTTGCACTTGACTAATATGTAGAGGCCCTTGGTGTGTCCTCTACCCTCCTCAGGAATTTCTTCATCGGAAAATGCCATTTGATCTTTTAAAAGGATGGTACTGACAAATTCCTCGAGTTTGTCATGTTCAATCGTTTCAGGGACATGTACCTCACTTAGTACTTTCATGAGGGATTTCTGGTGCTTGAGAGATGTCTGAAGCAATTCCAGCAGAGAGATCTGTGCTGGTGATTTTCGTAACTGTTCCACCACATTATATTCGCTGGCCTTAACCACAGCCAAAAACTCCTTGGCTTCTTCGTCAGTGACGGGCTTAGCAGACTGAGTGTTTGTTTGAGCATAGGTTCGTCCAGATCTCGTGACTAAACCAACATCAAGGTCATAAGACCATGGTACTGCATTGTTGTATTCGTATTTGTAAGGTCAAATCTCGATGACTATAGTTGTTTCGTTGTTGATGCTTGAACAATGGCTCCCTTCCTTTCAAAGCCGCTCTCGGGTGAGGTGGAATCTTTCTTCTCCTTTTCCGCATTTAACGCGGCAAATTCTTCCTCCCAATTGATGAGGACTTGCGATATGGTAGAAACTATGTTGGCGTGACCGGCGTATATGATTATTCCGGTCTCTATCATTCTTAATACCCTTTCCTCCATTATTGCAAAGGGTGGTATCTCATTGCTTGAATAATACCCAGCTTCTACCAGCCCTCGATAGATGTCAACAGTAGGTACTTTGACATTTCTGATTTGACCGGCCTCTGAACTGAATATTGCATTTACCTTGTCGGCGTGATCAGGGAGCGGATTGCTTTGGACATTTGGTTTTGTAGTTTGGAACGAGAATGCCTTAGTATCCAGCAAGTTACTGATCCGATGTTTAAGGGTGAAACACTCGTCGCCTGAGTGGCCTACTTCTCCCATGTGATAGTCACATTTTTTAGATGGGTTATAGCTGGAGAAGCTTTCAGCGTTGGGTCTCTTTGGCTCGGTTGAGAGGAGGTTTTTATTTCGGAGGATCGCCAGAACTTGTGATGGAGATCCGGGAAGCGGAGTGAACTGTCTCCTGTTGTTGTAGCGTGAGGTGGTTGACGATTGGTGGTCTGTTGTTGTCCTGTGTTTGTCCGAATGCTGGTCGAGAGGTGACCGGTGTTTGTAGTGTAGGTTGCATTAACATCAACCAAAGGGTTCTTTGTCTTTTCTCATGTTGAGCCTTCGCTGATGGGTGCAGCTCGGTGAACCAGCCATCCCTTAATCCTATCTCAATCTGTTCTCCTACTGGAATGAGTTGATTGAATGATTCAGCGATCGTAGTTACCATTCGGTTGCGGTATTCATAGGGGAGGGTTTTGATGAACATTTTTCTTAGTTCAAAATCAGTTGGTTCAGGACTGATCTGGGCGGCCAGATTCCTCCATCTAATGGCATATTCTTTGAAAGATTCTTGCTTTTTCTTTTCCGTGCGCTCTAAATCGTCACGAGAAGGGGTAATGTCCATTATAAATTTGTACTGCTTGAGGAATGCCTCACTTACTTCACTCCATGTTTCGAGGAGGTTTATATTTTTTGTGATATACCACCTCAGTGCAGGGCCTACTAGACTTGATTGGAATAACTGAATCATCAATGGTGCATTATTAACGTATTGGGTCATTCGAACCAAGTACATTTGCAAATGAGCCCTCGGGCAAGTCGTGCCATCGTACTTCTCAAACTCAGGTATTTTGAATTTTTCTGGCATTTTGACTTTGGAATAAATGGAGAGATCTGTCAAAGTAGGATCTTGGAGGCCTTGCGGTTGTTTCCGCCTTTCCTCAAGCTTTTCGAGGCGTTTGTCATGCTCGATTTTAGACAAACTGCCTGGCTTAGCTTTCTCAATTACGGTTTGGTGCGGATCGTCCTCCAATTCAGGCATATTATCATCAGTATCCCTTCCTTGATCACCTCGAATGGATGATTGTGGTAATAGTACTTCGATTGAGGCCGGAGCAGGAGCCAGCTTGCCTTGAATGGAATCTATCTGCCTTGAAAGTTGCTGGAGCACATTGAAGACCTGCTTCATTTCATTTTCCATGATCTCGACACGGCTTGGTACGTTTTCTTCAGCCATTCTGGCTTTTGAATGCAGCTATGTCGTAATTACCTGTATTTACGCAAAATGGAAAGAACATAAGCGAGGGAAACAAATGGAACATTGGCCCATGGTCAGGGTCGAGTCATTTTTATTTATTAACAGGGGAAATATACAATGCCAAAAGGGCTCTTTAAACAGGGCACAAAAGATAGAACGACCCTAACTATTCACATTTAGACATATTCACATTAAAACCGAACTCGCCTATTTTCATATGTGATGGGAAGCTCCGAGTCTTGTGAAGCCGCTTGCTTTTTCGTGCTAGCTTAGATATGCGTTTCCCGCTTGTCTCCAAACTTTTTCAAGAGATTCACCCGTCCTCGCAAAGTAAGCTTATCGCCACATCGGGGATTACCGGGTCAGTTCCTCGGGAATTATGTGGTTGAGGATGTAGAATGTGGATGCATGATGAGCTTTTTCTTGCCCCTTCAATCTTCTCGGGTACGACAATCTTTTCGTGTGACATCTACTCCATGCATCTTGAATTATACGAATCTCCTCCGAGTAGTCATAGCTAGTATGGGTGAAAAGGATTCGGAACAATCCTGGTTTGAGCGGCGGCGGAATTTCTTGGAGGACCCTGTATTGACGAGCCACCCTATGTGGATAATATGAGGTAGCTCCGGAGAGGCCCAGCAGCGGGATGGGGTCGTAATAATCAAGCGCAAAACGCACCTCTCCTGCAATGAACCATTTAGCTCGCCATAGGATTGTCTCAGGGATAGGGTTTTTTAATAAGTTAATCCATCGAGAATATTCCTCGCTGGGAGAGTATTTTTCCAAGCTTTGAAACTTTTGAAGTGGATGTTTGAATTTGTTGATTTCAAATATTTGCATGAGGTGCCCAAATCCTTTGATATGGGAAAAGAACCACATTTGTAAAATTTCTGGGGCGGCCCTCATGATTTTTCCTTTGTTTTCCTTAAAATGACTAAGGGATAAAAATGTTTCGGCTAAAACCATGTTCACGTATCCTGCTCCAAAAGTGACTTGATTTATCACCCCCGCCATTGAAGGATTTATGGCATTTTTCCTATAGGGGAAGATAATAAATCCAAAGAACGCTAAGAGGAAGATCTTGCTTTTTTGGTTCATTGATTGTTTTTCAAAACATTCGGTTAAAGATGATAGCGGGAAAGCATTGTTGTTGGCTTCAACTATTTCTCTTACCGAATGATTTTTTAAAAACCGTGATAGACTAACCACAGGGTCAATGTTGATCAGTGGCTTGGCAAGCTCCCTCTCCAGGGGCATTCCTATGGCAAGACCGTATTCTTCCGGGTCGGAGTCGGTTCAAAATTGCCGAACACGAAGGTGGATGTTTCGGGGCACCGAAATGTGGTAGTGCTTGCATGACTCCGAGTGGATATTGATTTGGAGCAATGGAAGGAGATGACCGATGCTTGCTTTGACACGCTCTGGGCGATCGATCTAACGATTCCACCATTTGAGGAGCTCTTTCTTGGGAGTAGGAATGAATTGGATATCGATTCTTCCCATCACATATGAGAAAGGGAGTTACACGACCTGATCCTATGCCATGAGCCAATAAAAATACTGAGTAAAAGTAAATAAATTACTTTACTTTTAAAGAAAATGGCAAGCACAAAGACATGCATATGAGATGTGTGGCTCGATTTCTAACTGAGAAGGCTTGTTGAAATTAAAAGGGTACCTGCCCGTCGCAGTCTCGCGTTAGCGCATACCCTCCTAACCTCGGCTAGAGAAATTCGGGAAAAGAAAGGCAACCTCTACATCGCAGTCTCGCGTTCGAGGTCGTATCTTTCTTCACACCATCCTAAATATCCTATGGCGGCCCAGTCCGGCGGCCGGGTTGTGTGTGCCATGTGTAGTGTAAAACAAGTAAAACATGCACAACAATTCATAATCACGGAAAATCTATTTTAAGCAAAATTAAAATAAATTTCTAAGCTATTGACCCGCATAAAGAAAAACCTAAGTCAGTGAAGAATTTAAACAAGGAAAAAAAGGCCTAAGTCCTCAAAGTCCCCAGCGGAGTCGCCAAGCTGTTGCGACCTCTTTTTTTTTCGGCGCCCGATCGGGGCGGGCGCCTAGCGGAGGCTAATGGCTCGGCCCGAAATTAGTCACGACTTTAATAGTCTAAGTTTTTAACCTGTAAGTCAATTTTTAAAATGGAGTCGCCACTAATCGATTTGGGGTGGGTTGATTAGAAACCCAAGCGAAGTATCGGGAGAAATACTCGCTCCTGCGCAACCAGAGAAATTAGGATCGGGGACTTGATTACACTAGTTAATCACTAATGCCCTTTTGGTACCTAATCTTGTTTAAACCCTGAGGCTCTTTGGATGTTTTAGGGATTTCCATGCATTTTTGGGAGGAAAAACATTTTTGAGTCCTTTTCTATTTTTTTTTTGACATAAAAAGGAATTTTTTTTTTTTGGATTGTTGGCATTTTTTGGAAAATAAAAGTCTTTTTGGCTTTTTCTGAATTTTTGGCCTTTTTGGATTTTTGGCATTTTTTGGAAAATATGAAATATTTTTTATTTTTGATTTTTTTTTTTTTTTGGAAAATAAAATATTTTTTAATATTTTTTTGAAATAAAGTATTTTTTATTTTTTTTTATTTTTCTGGAAAATAAAAAAAAAATTATATTTTTTAATATTTTCTTTTTTTTGGAAATTAAAATATTTTTTAATATTTTTCGAAATTATATTTTTTGATTTTGATTTTTTTTGGAAAATAAATTATTTATTTATTTAAAATATTATTTAGAATAAAATAAAATAAAAGCGAACAGCGAGACGGCCCGCGTTGCGGGCCCGACTCGGATTTTTTTCCTTTTTTCTTTTTTTTTTTTTTTATTTCGAAACGGCGCCGTTTGGGGGGGGAACAGCGAAACCCTACCCGGTTCCCGACCCGGCCCAACCGCGACTCGGGTAGCGACCCGGAAAAATCGGGAACCCTAGGGTTCCCGATTCGCGGCGCCGAGGAGGGAGAGGGGTGGATCGACGCGGCGGCAACAGCGGCGATGGTGGCGGCGAGCAGTACCGAGGACCGGACGACTGGGGGGGCTGCGGTGGCGACGGCGGCAACGGTGGTGTGTTACCTGTCCGCGGCGGCTTGAGAGGCGAACGGCGACGACGGCGAAGAACGCTCGAACCCCTCTTCGATCTGGGTTTGCAGACTTCGGGGCTGCGGTGGATGGCGAGTCGCGGTCGGATGGCGTCGATGGCCGAGTGCTGCGGCGAAGGGCATTCGCCCCTCTCTCTCTACCCAGCTCGACCCTCTCTTTCTCCCTCGGGCTCGCTCGCTGTCAGCCTCCTCCAAAGTCTCTCGGAAGGTGGTTGGCCGAGCTTGCGACCCGATCCCTCGCGCACTCGCTCTTTGATTTCCCCTTGAAGTCTCTCAAAGGGGAGATTTCTGAGCTCGCCGTGGTCATCGATGGAGCTTGCGGCTGCCTATTTATAGGCGAGGGGAATCCGGCCAACGAAGAGCTTCGGCCGCCGACCGGTCTTCCTCGGCTGAACCGGCGTCCCATCCAAGCTTTCCAGCGAAGCGCCCGGCATTGAAGGCGACCATTAATGGCGCCTGTGATCTATCGTTTCCGGCCGACGTCGGCCTACCCCCTCAGTCGTAGGCCGTCCTTCGCGCGTCGTCGGCCGCCGCGCGTGATGCACAGAGGCGTGGAGAGGAAGAAGGAAGGAGAAGAGGGAAGGGGAAGGGCTTTGGTCGCGCGGGCCGGGCCATGAGGGCTCGCGCGAGGGAGAGAGCCCAATGGGCTGCTTTTGCTTTCTTCTTTTGCTTTCTTCTTTTTTTGTTTTGTTTTTTTGTTTTGTTTTCTATTTTGTTTTTTTTTATTATCCGAAAAGATGAAATAAAATAAAATAAACTAAAATAAAGTAAAACCTAACTAAACTGAAAATTTAGGCGTCAACAAAGGAAGAGAATAGGAACACAAGATTTATAGTGGTTTGACTTAGACTGCCTACGTCCACTCTCCCGCACCGACAAATTTATTAGCTGGATTCCACTATGAATCAAAAGAGATCTTACAGCAGTGTGATCTCGACTTCACAGTGAAGAGTCTCTACTGGTCTCTCACAAAGTCTCACAAGAATTTCTCTCTTCTGTTTACAACTTTGAGCTTAGTGAATGAAATACCAAGGAACTAGAAAGTTTCAGACTTTGAAATTTTTCTTTCACGCACGCTGTCGAATAACTAGCGAGTCCTCCTTATATACTTCTTCATGCCTTCACAACTGTTGGCACTTTCCAAAGGAATTCTTCCAATCTACCCGTTGGACAGAATCAATCAAGGTGATCTCGAGTCATTAGATGAGCTGTGATGAGAGCCCATCAATCCTGTTCGCCCATACAATCAGGATCCTGGTTTCCATAAGTAGAACCTTCCAAGTTTACTTCACTTTTCAAAAGATCTTCAAATTGGAATTGATTCCGATAAAGATAATCAATCAAGTAGGTGCTATAACTAGCCTTAAGGTCATCCATAAAGCTTTCGAATCGAAACCTTGAAGATAATCCCGCATTTGGGTAAGTCTTCATTCTTCAGTAGCATTTAGTCTGGAATCTGTCAATGAGGGTAGACTTCGAACCTAAAGTCTAACGGTTTTCAGACTTTGACACTTCAGTCTAGAAGTCTTCAGACTAGACTTTGGAAAGGTTTTGTTAGTCTTTAAAATAGTAAATGAGTTTTCTCCAACAATCTCCCCCTTTTTGATAGTGACAAAACTTTCCTGCAGATTTGAAAACTTTTGACCTGCAAAATAACACTTAAGCAATACATGATATCTTATAGAACTAAGTTGATAGGGACCTGGATAGCATCGATTCTGCAACCATAGAAAACATGTTAGTCCTGAACAGAATAAGACAAATAACAATCCAGCTAAAATCAGCATCACAAACTAGGTTGCTGCAAGCGTCAAAAAGTTCCAAAACAATAATCAAAAGTAAGTCCAAAGTCAGAGTTGATAAAGTACTAAGTTAAAGTACCAAAAGAACGAAAATCATCAAAAAGATAAAATCTGCACACATTCTCCCCCTTTTTGTCAATAGCAAAAAGTGGAGAAGTATTTGAAGAAGATGGATAAAATCAGGGCTGTTTGGGGATGAGAACGATCTGGAAATCCCCCATAAACTTGACAGTCTCCTCGAGCTTCCTCAGAGTCTCCTTCAGCTGCTCAATATCCTAAACCTTTGCCGTTTCTTGCACTTGAATCTTCAGGGCTTGTATCTATTCATGTAGAGAATCTGAAGTGGACTAGAAAGCTGTTTTGAGATTAGTGATCTCACACTCCATTCCATATTGCCGAGCCTTCAAATCCAAAAGGATTTCCAACAGCCTTTGAAAGTCTACTGTTGGTTCTATTGTAGCACTAGGTCCAGCCGAATCAAAACCAGGAGTATTGAGATGTGAGCGAACATCAGCAGTTCGATCACCAGGACTAGGAGTGGATTCTTCAACATCTGCTTCAGGATATTGAGAGGCATAGCCATCCTCTGGATCTGCTGGAGATCTACTAACATCACTAGTAAAAATAGGTGAAAAGGCACCTCCCTTTTTAGTAGCTCCCCCTATCTCTGTTCCTTTGGGTGGAGAAAAGAATTTCTCTTCTTGTTCTTGCTCTGCTTCAGTATCCAAGTTATGCTTTTCTTGGTCTTCTCCTGCAGTTCCACTTCGAGTCTTTTCAGAATCCTCAGCAAATATTGTCTCAAAAGAGTCATCTTGACCCTCTTCTTCTTGAGTTTCCCTGCCTGCTTCTTCTCTTTCTTTCTTTCTTTCTCTTTCTTTTTCTGCTTTTCTTCTTCCTTCACTTCCTTCTCTTCTCTCTTCTCTTTTCTTGCCGTCCTCTGGCTGCTCAAAACTAACAAAGCTTCGTAGATTTCTTAAGGCGGAGAGTGTAATGTCATCCTCATCTTCTTCTTCATCCTGCAAGATAAGGTTTCGCATTTTCTTAATTGGTGCGCTCATGGGCTCCTTGCCTTTTCTCTTCTTCACTGCAGAGTCTTGTTTTGTTTTGGCGAGGGACTTCTCCTTCAATCGTTCCAATGCTTTATTCAGCTCCTTCAGTCTAATTTTTGAAACCATCTTCAATCTAATTATCATTGGAGTAATGGTTCGAACACACAGAGATGCAAGAAACTGAATTTGAAAGTGGTGAAACAATTGAGTGACCAGCGCAGAATAAGGTAGTTGCCCCTTATCTTTCACAACTGTCCTATACATGTGCATTAGGATAGTGTGAGGTAGTGAGAACTTGAACCCAATGTTGATTGCATACATCAACTTTGCTTTAGAGTGAGAGACATCAGTCTTTAAAATAGATTTAGGTCTGATGCAGTTGATCACAACCTTGTGTAACAAGATATTGGAGGCAGTCATCCTGGAGTACAAAATCCTGCCTTATGCAATTTTGTCCTGCACAAGAGCCAATGTTGCGTGACCAACAGACACACTAATTGGTTGGAAACTCCCTCTTTCCACACCAATCACATCCGCCAAAGTGTCCACATCGACCACAAACTTTTTGTCCCTTACTATGAAAGAAAATCTATTCGCATCTAAGAAAGATAGATTTGAATAGAAATAGGCAGTCAATTCAGGATAAGCGAGTGCAGTCTCCGATCAAAATTTTTCGAGTTGAAGGAGAAGTTTGTTCTCCCTCAGGTTCACTTTCAAAAAGTCCAGGAAATCAAAGTCTACAGTTCGAGGGTACATCACCCCTCTTTTCAACAGTTTCGAAAAGGTCTTTGTCACGCCCCGATCCTCAAATGCGTGCCCATCCCTCACCTGGTCGATTAATAGCGACGTCCCAGGACGCATCGCCGACCCTTTCATTTTATAATACGCATGCGGAAGCAGATATAAAATCCCCAAACAATAAAATAATGGGATAGAAAAATAGGGCCTCAGGTCATCTGTACCCACTTCAACCTGGATGGTCGACTTAAACGGGACATACTCTAGTCCTTCCCGGTGAGGGTGAATCAAGAAATGAATTTCTAATTCGGTGACTTCTTCGGGTATACCAAAATGCATAAGAGGACGAGGAGATGGAGGTGATGCCATCTACGGGCCTGAAATGTTGTCCCACATTGGGATGAGACTACGTCTCATTAAGTTCTATCCACTAAGACCCGATTAGTAAACCAATACACTATGGGCTGCCTATGCACACACGGGTCAAAGAACTTACCTTGGCCTCAGATTCCACATGCATATTAGCACAGCTCAAATAGGCACCCAATCATACTACAACGGATTGATACATTGATCAATCGACTTAGTCGATTACATGTCAATCGGACCATCCCTCGGTCATTTCCATCTATACTATACAAATTCGCAGATAATATACTTAGTCACCGAACCACATGCATTCTCTAAGACGACATATTCGCAAGGTGACGTACTTAATCACCGAGCCACGTGCATTCTCTAAGGCGACATATTCGCCAATGCGACGTATTAATCACCAAGCCCCGTGTATTCTCTAAGGCGAAATATTCACCAATGTGACGTACTTAATCACCGAGCCATGTGCATTCTCTAAGGCGACATATTCGCCAAGCTGACGTATTAATCACCAAGCCCCATGCATTCTCTAAGGCGAAATATTTGCCAAGGCAACGTACTAATCACCGAGCCACATGCATTCTCTAAGGCGATATATCAAATCACCGAGCCACGTGCATTTTCTAAGGCGACATATTTGCCAAGGTGACATACTAATCATCGAGCCACGTGCCTTTTCCAGGTGATGTATATAATCAACGATTCACGTGCATTCTCTAAGGCATCCTATACGCCAAGGCGACTTATCTAGTCACCGAGCCACGTCATACAACACTCTCTTTTCACTACTCTCTATAGCCCAATTCACATATTGCTGGCACTATAGACCGATGATAGTTTAATTTCCAATCAATTATTGAAATTAAATTATTTAGGAATAAAATCCTAAAATCACAAATCATTCAATTCAGCTCAAATTAAAGCTTAAATAAATAAACGGACTGCACCACGGTAATCAGCATAAAATTCCGATCGTCGACCATCCCAGTCTAATTTTCAGAAACTAAATAATTAATTAAATAATTGCAAAAATTAATTATTAAATCCAACTTAGGCCCGTAATGCCTAATTGGACTCCGAAACGGACCCGGAAAATTTTCGAGGTTCGTGCAATAAATAATAGGGCCTATCTACTTGCTAATTACACTAACCAATTGCCTAACATGCATAGGTAAATCCCTAATTTAATTATTCTAATCTAATCTATCCACCTAATTGCACTTAATTAAATCTAATCCACCCCTAAGCATCATTAGCAAACTAAGTAGGGATTGGTGAGTTAAACTCACCCGTTTAACAATCCGTTTGGATCGAAACGTTGGGAACGTCGCGGGGACCAACTTTCCCCAAAACAGGCCTAGGAACCGAGGTCCGGAAACACTGAAAATGGGCCCGACACCTTGCTGGAAACCCACAAACTTAGCCTCTGTTTTGAGCTGTAAAACAAAGAGAACAAGGTTGGTTAGGGCGGCAAGGCTCGGGGAAGGCAACGGGGACAGTCACGGGTCCAAATCAGGACAAACCGGCAGTGGAGGAAGCTCCGGCGAGTGGGTGGTCGGCAACTAGCGGCACCCGGGGGTCAAGGGGGACTTGTTGATGGGTGGTGTGGGTGGAGGAAGGGTCGGAATGGAAGAAAAATGGAAGAAAATGCTGAAATGACGAAACCGGGTGGGCTGCCAGGCGGATCGATGGACTGGCGACCGGTGGCTTACAATGGCTGTACGGGACGGCTGGCGACTCCGTTCAGGGCGAGGTTAGGCTCATTGGGACGGTCTATCTCTCCTGGTCACGGTGATGGGTGGATCGTTGGCTGATTCGCACGAGAAGTCGACTTTTCACTCGAATCTTTAGCGAAGGGTCGGTTGGAGTAGAAACTGGCAGAAGTGAAAACAGAGGAGGGAAAACGGTTTGATGGTGGCTGTGCGACGGCAAGGTTGCTCCGACATGTGACGGCTACAGCTTCTTCCCTTGGGTTGCTGGTTCGAAAATGGAGAGGAGGGGGAACAAGAAAGGTGGCTGGCTGGCTTGGAGAGGAAGGAAGAAAGAGATGAGGGAGAGAGGAAATATTTAGGGAACCAAGGGTTCCACTTGCCTCAAAATTCCACACCCTTGTCTCCCTTGACAACTCTTGGCCAAGTATACTTCCTTGGCACACAATGAGCCACCAATGCTCATCCATGGACACTTGAGTTGGTCCATTTTGGCTAGGGGAAGGGGGCACACGAATTTGAAAGGTTTTCTCTCCAATTGGGCTTGGTTTCATGCTCAATTCCTTCTCATATGGCCTCAATAAATTCAATTAGCACCTCAATGCTCCCATTGATAATTTTCCTCACTCAGGGATCCATCTTGCCTCCCAATTATACGATCAAAAACGATCCCCGGCTCTTTCTACACAAAAATGGCCTTGCGACGACTTTTTCCCAAAAAGTCTCGGGTGTCAAAAAAATCATCTGAGACTGAGTCGATACTCCTAGAATTTATTGTGACATGACAGAAACTTCAATTTCTGAAATTGGACTCAAATTGGCGGTTAATTTCTATTCGGTGTGTTTCTAGCGTGACCTAGGCTACCGGGTAACTTTTAGATATTTTTAGTGCAAATGACCCGTGGTCGATTTTCTTCGAGTCACTATGAACCCACTCAACTCATTGGCGACTCTCGGTTATCGTAAAAATCTCGAGAATTCAAATACGAACATAGGGCACCAAAACGATAGAAAATTCAGTCTAGTATCGATCGATGAGAATTGTGCAATTTAGTGACATCACCCACATTTAACCACACATCTCAGTTGAACCGACCTATCTCTGATTTTTAACCGATCTTATTGTGCCGAAATGATCTCAGTAGATGAGTACGGTCGAGTAGTCAATTCCTGGTCGAATTCTCAAGTCTATTTGTCTTAAAATCCTTAATGGCTTCCCCAGATAGTCTAGTTATCTCGAGAGTGATCATCTCTGAGAACAACCCTATAGGCACGTCAATGAAATGCTCGATTTATTCGGTAGAAAACATGATCGAAAATCTGGGATGTCACAGTCTTCCTATGATCCTTAGAACGGAATAAACTCGTTCCTTCTCCACGAACATTTGTAGCAATACCCATCCTAGGCTGAAAATGCATATACATACTCTCATCATCATCCTTTCCTTCAGGCTAATTAAAACCACCAAACGTGGATCACTTGGAAAGTTGGCAAAAGTTCTTGCTGCCAAACCTTTAAGCGCAATGCCCAACCTTTCCATAGTATTTAAGAACAAGGTTTCACTCTTATACCTGTTCGTTCGCAAAAATTCATCAATCAAAGTCATTACAGAACCACCCTCCTTTAAATTAGAGTAGAGTTTAAAGAGAAATTTGGGTTTTTGCGTTCTTACTGGTTCAACATCTTCAATGATCTCTTCTTCTGCTTGTTGTTGAGGAGGATCTTGAGTTGCTTGATGTGAAGAGTGACGCTGCTGAGAATATTGTTGTTGCTGCCGCCGAGGAGAATCTTCTTCCTCGGTTAAGTCAAAGTGCGTAGGACCCTCTCGCATGTGCTGTGGTCCCCTGTTTGCAATTCTAGAAGACTTCCTTTGGAAAGACATTGTCACTGTCAATGGGGATTTCTTAGACTCGCTCGTTGAAAAAGATGAGAACTTAATGGATCAACTCGAGAGAAAAAGTGAGAGAAAATGATTTATGTAGTGAAAGCATAAATGGAGAAGAAGAGCTTCGACAGTATATAAAGCAAGTGAAATAGGGTATACGGACAGTCACAAAGGAAAATAAAAACTACTTTTTTCGAAAATGAAAAACTGCCTTTTTAAAAAAAATGAAAAACTGCCTTTTTCGAAAAAAAAAACCGCCAAAAATTCAAAAAATCGAAAAGAATAATTTCTAAAAATAAAATAGGCAGGTAGCAATAACGTACCTTTCCAAATCTTCATTCTAGAAATTAAAATACCTGGATTCAAGACTCTGGAAAGTCTAAGTCGAACCAACTTCAGACTTTAACTGGTAGGAAGTAAAATATTTAATCTAGAGCGAAGAGACTCAAATAGATTTTTTTCTAGAGGCTTTGTAAATATATCCGCCAACTGATTCTTCGAGTCAATGAACCGAATCATAATTTCTCTATTTTGGACATGATCTCTTATGAAATGGTGTCGAATCTCTATATGCTTTGCTCTTGAATGAAGAATTGGATTCTTCGTGAGATTAATAGCACTAGTATTGTCACATTTGATCTCAGTACATGATTCTTCAATTCCAAAGTCTCTTATCCGTTGTCTTATCCACAAAATTTGAGAACAACAGCTTCCAAGAGCCACATACTCTACTTCTGCAATTGATAGAGCCACAGTACTCTGCTTCTTTGAGAACCAAGACACCAGCTTGTTGCCCAGCAGTTGACAAGTGCCAGAAGTACTTTTTCTATCAACTTTGTAACTTGCTAAATCTGCATTTGAATATCCAAGGAGTGTAATGTCTTCGTCTTTAGAATACCACAGACCTAGCTTTGGAGTAGTTCCAATGTATTTGATAATGCGTTTTGCAGCACTTAAGTGAGATTTTTTGGGATCTTATTGGAATCTAGCACAGATGCAAACACCAAACAAAATTTTAAGTCTAGATGCAGTAAGGTAAAGAAGCGAACCAATAATGCTCCTGTAAAGCTTCTGGTCTACATTCTTTCCTCCTTCATCCTTGTCCATCTTTAAAGAACTTGACATTGGTATTTTTGTATTTTTGCAATTCTCCAATCCAAATTTCTTGATTAGATCTTTAGCATATTTCTCTTAGTGAATAAAAATACCTTTCTTAGACTGTTTAACTTGCAATCCCAGAAGAAAAGTTAACTCACCCATCATACTCATCTCGAATTCATCCTGCATACATCTAGAGAATTTCTTGCATAGATTTTCATTAGTGGATCCAAAGATAGTATCATCAACATAGATTTGAGCTGGTAGAAAATCTTTACCTTCTCTTTTTATGAATAATGTAGTATCTATCTTTCCTTTAGAAAAATCATTTTGAGTTAGGAATTTATTTAACCTTTCATACCAAGCTCGAGGTGCTTGCTTCAGTCCATACAAATCCTTTTTTAGTCTGTAAACTGAGTCTGGTTTTCTTGAATCTTTAAATCCGGGTGGTTGTTCCACATAGACTTCTTACTGGATAAATCCATTTTGGAATTCACTTTTACATCCATCTGGAATAACTTGAAATTTTTATAGCAAGCAAAAGCAAGTAATAATATAATTGCTTCTAACCTCGCTACTGGTGCATATGTATCATCATAGTCTATCCCTTCTTCTTGTGTATATCATTTGGCCACGAGTCTTGCTTTATTTCTGATCACTTTCCCATTTTCGTCCATCTTGTTCCTGAAAACCCATTTAGTCCCGACAATAGACTTACCTTTAGGTTTAAGAATTAAATCCCAAACATCGTTGATGCTGAATTGTTTGAGTTCTTCTTGCATAGCTTCGATCCAGCTTTCATTAGACAGGGCTTCTTATACACTTTTGGGTTCTACCTTGGAAATTAGTACCAAAGCACTAGGCTCTTCTTGCCTTTTGGATCTAGTGCGAATTCCTTTATCAATATTGCCAATAATGAGTTCCTTTGGATGACTTGACTTATGCTTCCAGTTGCTGGTTGGTCTGAGAGTCTGTTGTTCCTCTGTTTCAATTAAGTCTTCTTGTTCTGCTTGAAGTTGATCTCTAGATATCTGAACTACTTTGGGAGAAGTAGACTTTATAAAGTCTGGAGTAGGTTCAGGTTCTTCAAGTTGAGTCTGAGCCAATTGATTTTGCATAGAGTCTTGAAACTTAACATTCATAGATTCTTCCACAGATTGAGTCTTTTTGTTGAACACTCTGTATGCTTTGCTTGAGATAGAGTAACCAAGGAAAATTCATTCATCTGATCTTTATTCAAACTTACCAGTTTGATCATTAGCATTTTTCAGAATAAAATATTTGCAACCAAACACATGAAAGTAAGAAACGCTTGGCTTCTTCCCTTTATACACTTCATAAGAAGTTTTCTCTAGAATAGGTCTCAAGAACACTCTATTGATGATGTAGAAAGCTATAAAGACTGCTTCGGCCCAAAAACGAGAGAAAATCTTGCTCTTAATTAAGAGGGTTCTTGCCATCTCTTGTAGGGATCTATTCTTTCTTTCCACAACCCCATTTTGTTGTGGAGTATATGGAGAGGAGAAAACATGCAGGAAACCTGATTTATCACAGAATTTTGCAAAGTCTTGATTTTCGAACTCACCTCCATGGTCTGTTCGTATGCTTGAAATAGCGTATCCTTTTTCATTTTGAACTTTCTTAACAATCCCAAGTAAAGCGAGAGTAATCATCCATGATTACTAGGCAATATTTCTTACCAAATCCTTAATGATATACTCGCATCTGGATAAGTCTTCTTTAACGGGTAAATCTTTTCTTCGTCGATCTAGAAGCTATCAGTGAGGATAGACTTTAAATCTTGAGTTTGGAGGTCTTTAGACTTTGACGATAGAGTCTGCAAGTCTTCAGACTAAACTAATGGAAACGTTTTGTCAACTTCAAAACAAATAAGGAAGTTTTCTCCAACAATCTCCCCATTTTTTATGGTGACAAAACTTTCCTATAGATTTGAACACTTTTGTCCTGCAAAACAACACTTAAGCAAAACAAGATATCTCATAAAAGATAAGTGAATTAGGATATGGATAGCAACGATTCTGTAACCACAGAAAATATGTTAGTCTCGCAAGACAACTATCCTTTCCATAATTATTAACATGGCCTAAGTTACTACAAGCATCAAAAGATCAAATCAAACAGTCCACACAGTCCACAACCAAACAAAAGAGAGATAAGTCCAAAAAATCCAAACCAAAGTTAAATCTGCATCAAACTTCTCCCCATTTTTGTCAACAGCAAAAAGTGGAGAATAAATAAAAAGAGTTGTTTGAAAATGGAGAAAGTCAAGGCTGCTTAGGAAGGCGAACAAGCTGGAATTCTCCCATGGAATTCACTGTCTTCTCAATCTTCCCAATGGTCTCCTTCAGTTGCTGGAAAGCTTCACCCTTCACATTATCTTGCAGTTGAGTCTTCAGGGCATTTAACTGATCTTGCAAAGAAATTGAAGTAGTCAAGAAAGCCTTTTTGAGATCTTTGATATCATAGTCCAAACCATACTGACCATTTTTTAAATCTAGCAAAACATCCACTATGTGTGAGAAGTCCGCTGAATGGGTTAGAGCAGCACTGGGTCTAGCCAAATCTGTTCTTGGAGTCTTGAGAGTGGATGGATCTTCAGCAGTTTGTCTATTATGACTTGAAGTAAATGCCTCAAATGCTAGTTCTGGATGATGAGAGGCATCAACATCATCTGGATCTGCTACAGATCGACTAACATCACTAGTGAGAAAAGGCAAAGAAATACCTTGATTTTCCGTAGCTCCCCCTGTATGTGTGTCTTTAGGAGGAGAAATGGATTCTTCTTCCTGTTCTGCTTCAGAGTGATGTTTTTCTTTTGCTTGCTCACCAGCAGTTCCACTCCTTGTCTTTTCAGAGTTGCTTGACAAGGATACAGTCAATGTAGGCTCAGGAGAGTCATCTCGAGCCACTTCTTCCTCTCCTTCTATTATTCCTTCCTCTTCCTCTTCTCCTTTTTTTTCCCTCTTCTTCTCCTCTTCTTTCTTCTTCCTCTTCTTCTTCTCTTTTTTCTTCATCTCTTTTCTCAGTCTCTTCTCTAGTCTCGCGAAAGCTGACAAAACTCTTCAAGTTTCTTAAGGCTGAAAGAGTCATCTCATCTTCATCTTCCTCATCCTGCAAGATGAGAGTTCTCTTCTTCTTCGCTGAGGCTTCCATGGGCTCTTTGCCTTTTCTTTTGATCGCTGCAGAGACTGGTTTTGCCTTAACTGGAGACTTCTCCTTCATGCGCTCTAACACCTTGTTAAGCTCTTTCAGACACATTTTGGTGATCATTTTGAATCCAATCACCATTGAAGTAATGCTTGTCAAACACAGAGGTGCAGGAATGTGAATATTGAAATGCCTAAAAAGGCGCGTAATAAGAGCAGAATAAGGGAGTTGTCCCTTATCTTTTACCACTGTCCTGTATATGTGAAATAGGATGGTGTGAGGCAGAGAGAATTTGTAACCAACATTGATGGCATGCATCAATTTTGCTTTAGACCAAGACACATCAGTCTTGGATGTCAACTTTGGACGAATGCAATTGATCACGATTTTGTGCAGCAAGATGTTGGTGGCATTTATCCTAGAGTAGGCTACCTTGCCTTCTGCAATCCTGACTTTCACCAATGACAGAGTAGCGTGAGCAACATATACATTAATTGGTTGGAAACACGCTCTTTCCACCCCAATTAGGTCAGCCAAAGTATCCATATCCACCAAAAACTCATTATCCCTAACTGTGAAAGAGAAACTGTTTACATCCAAGAAAGATAAGTTCAAGTAAAAGTAGGTAAAGAGTTCTGGATAAGCAGCAGTAGATTCAGAACAAAAACGCTCCAATTGCGGAAGAGCAAACTTCTCTTGCAGATTTACATTCACAGAATCAAGAAAATCAAAACCAACGCTTCTAGGGTTCATAACCCCTCTCTTCATTAGATCCAAATAGACCCTCTTGTGATTTTTCGATTTGAATAAACTCGATCCATCACCAATAACATTTTTAGCCACTCCTGTTCTAGGCTGGAAATGTGTAAACATCCGTTCATCATCGTCCTGTCCTTCGGGTTGATTAGCTGTACCAAAACGCGGTCGCTAGGAAAGTTAGCAAAGGCTTTTTCGGCCGATCCTTTTTCTGCAATACCCATCTTTTCCATGTCGCCCAAAAACATAGTTTCATTTTTGTATCCTCTCTCTCTCTTAGAAATTCATCGATTAAGGACATAGCAGTTCCTCCTCTTTTCAAACAAGAATAAAGCTTGAAAGCAACCTTAGGAGTAAGTGTTCTTACAGGATCAACTCCTTTCAAAATTTCTTCTTCTGGTTGAGTCGGTGGAGAAGACTGACGCTGCTGAGAAGGTTGTTGCTGACTTGGTTGCTGAGGTGGAGAAGAATCTTCTTCCTCGGTCAAATCGAAATGCGTAGGACCCTCAGGCATATGTCATGGTCCCCGACTAGCGATTC
Organism: Eucalyptus marginata; assembly: GCA_014182565.1. Lineage (NCBI taxonomy): Eukaryota > Viridiplantae > Streptophyta > Magnoliopsida > Myrtales > Myrtaceae > Eucalyptus > Eucalyptus marginata. The sequence continues at coordinate 13,015,169 of CM024588.1, read as the reverse complement.
TCGAAGACTTTCTTGAAGACATTGTCATTTCAAGGGAGAAATTCATAGACTTGCTCGGAAAGGTGAAAACTTTTTGGATTAAACAATAGTGAAAGTGAGAGCAAGTGAGAGTTCAGTATTCTAGGGTTTGAGATTAAAAATGAAGAAGACGGATTTCAACAGTATATAAAGCAAGTGAAGCGAGGTAAACGAATCGTCACAAAAAGAAAAAAAAAATTAGTAATGCCTTTTTGAAAAAGTAATAACTTCCTTTTTCGAAAATGAATAACTACTTTTTTGAAAATAGATAACTGCCTTTTTGAATAGCTGCCTTTTTCAAAATGAATAAGTGCTATAAATTCAAAAGAGAAACTTAGAAAGATAATTCCAATCAATTAGTGAAAAGTAACCGTACCTTTTCAAGAAATTAAATTACTAGTACCAAAATAACTTACAGTCATAACTCTTGATCTTCTAAGTCTGAGCACCTTCAGACTTTACCTCTGAGTCTGAGCATCTTCAGACTTTAATGGTTAAAGGATGTAATGTTCAGTCTGGTGTGCATAGATTCAAATAGGCTTTTCTCCGGAGGCTTTGTAAATATGTCCGCCAGTTGATTCTTTGAATCGATTAACTGGATCATAACTTCTTCATTTTGAACATGATCTCTAATAAAGTGATGTCGAATCCCTATATGCTTTGTTCTTGAAAGAAGAATTGGATTCTTTGTGAGATTAATTGCGCTGGTGTTGTCACATTTGATCTCGGTGCATGAATCTTCAATTCCAAAGTCTCTCAGTTGTTGTTTATCCATAAAATTTGAGAACAGCAACTTTCAAGGGCCACATACTCTGCTTCTGCTGTTGAAAGAGCCATAGTTCTTTGCTTCCTTGAGAACCATGATACTGTTTTGTTTCCCATCAATTGACAAGTACCGGATGTACTCTTTTTATCAACTCTGCAACCTGTTAGATCTGCGTTTGAATATCTAAGGAGAGTAAAGTCTCATTCTTTGGGATATCACAGACCTAACTTTGAGGTAATCGCAACGTATTTGATGATGCGTTTCGCAGCACTTAAATGAGATTCTTTGGGATCAGATTGAAATCTAGCACAAATGCAAACACTAAACAAAATGTCAGGTCTAGAAGCAGTAAGATAAAGAAGTGAACCAATAATACTCCTATAGAGCTTCTGGTCAACTTTCTTTCCTCCTCCATCCTTGTCCAGCTTCGAAAAACTTGACATTGGTATCTTAGTCTTTTTGCAATTCTCCAAACCAAACTTTTTAACGAGTTCTTTTGCATATTTTTCTTGGTGAATGAAAATTCATTAATTCAATTGTTTCACTTGTAATCCGAGAAAGAAAGATAGTTCACCCATTATGCTCATCTCAAATTCATCCTGCATAGACTTAGAAAACTTCTTGCATAGGTTTTCATTAGGTGATCCAAATATAATATCATCGACATAGATTTGAACAAGTAGAAAGTTTTTACCTTCTCTTTTAATAAATAAGGTAGTATCCACTTTTCCTTTGACAAAATTGTTTTGAATTAGAAATTTACTTAACCTATCGTACCATGCTCGAGGTGCTTGCTTTAATCCATATAGAGCCTTTTTCAGTCTGAATACAGAGTCTGGTTTCTTTAGATCTTCAAATCCAGGAGGTTGTTCCACGTAGACTTCTTCTTGGATAAATCCATTTAAGAATGTACTCTTGACGTCCATTTGGAATAACCTGAAATTTTTATAACATGCAAAAGGAAGTAATAATCTAATTGCTTCTAACCTGGCTACTGGTGCGTAGGTTTCATCATAGTCTATCCCTTCTTCTTGCGTATATCCTTTGGCCACGAGTCTTGCTTTGTTCCTTACCACATTTCCTTTTTCGTTCATCTTGTTCCCGATAACCCATTTAGCTCCAATAATGGATTTACCTTTTGGTTTAGGAGTTAATTCCCAAACATCGTTAATGTTGAACTGTTTGAGTTCTTCTTGCATTACTTCAATCAAGCTTTCGTCAGCTAAGACTTCTTCTATGCTTTTGGGTTCTATTTCAGAAATAAGTCCCATGACGCTAGACTCTTCTTGCTTTTTGGATCTGGTGCGAATCCCTTCATCAATATTACCAATAATAAGTTCTTTGGGATGACTAGACTTGTGCTTCTAATTGCTGGTTAGTCTGACAGTTTGCTAATCCTTTACTTCAGTTGATTCTTCAACTTCAGTTCGTTGATGATCTTCAGAAGTCTGAGCTACCTCAGGGGAAGTAGACTTTGTAAGGTCTGGAGTAGATTCAGATTCTTCAGGTTGAGTCTGAATCAGTTCATTTTGCACAGAGTCTTGAAATTTGACATTCATAGATTCTTCCACGGTCTGAGTCTTCTTGTTGAATACTCTGTAAGCTTTGCTTGAGGTTGAGCAGCCAAGGAAAATTCCTTCGTCTGATTTTTCTTCAAACTTACCAGTTTGATCATTTGCATTTTTCAAAATAAAACATTTGCAACAAAATACATGAAAGTAAGAAACAATTGGCTTCTTTCCTTTGAATAACTCATAGGGAGTTTTCTCCAGAATAGGCCTTAAGAATACTCTATTAATAATATAGCAGGCTGTAGAAACTGCTTCAGCCCAAAAACGAGAAGAAATATTACTTTCTATTAAAAGAGTTATTGCCATTTCTTGCAGAGATCTATTCTTTCTTTCCACAACTCCATTCTGTTCTGGAGTGTATGGAGAGGAGAAAACATGCTGAAAGCCTGATTCATCACAGAATTTTGCAAAGTCTTGATTTTCGAACTCACCTCCATGGTCTATCCGTATACTTGAAATAGCATATCCTTTCACATTTTGAATTTTCTTGGCAAACTTTGAAAAGTGAGAGAATGTTTCAGACTTACTTGCCAGAAAGTAAACCCAAGTAAATCAAGAATAATCATCCATAATTACTAGGTAATATTTCTTTCCACCAATGTTTTGAGTTCTGGTTGGTCCAAAAAGATCAATATGTAGAAGCTGCAAAACACAATTAGTAGAAACTTGATGTATTGGTTTAAAAGAACTTCTAACCTGTTTTCCCAACACACATGGTGTGCACAAGTCAGATTTTTGAAACTTCAGGTTGGGTAGTTCACGAACAAGATTTTTGGAAGAGATCTTGGCAATTTGCTTCATGTTGACATGGCCAAGCTTTCGATGCCAAAGATTTGTTTCATCTTGAAATGAAATTAGACATTGAGATTTTTCTGGTTTTATATCGAGAAGATAGATGTTCCCATGTCTTCGTCCAGTAAAAGATTGAGAAAATTTTTTACTAGTTCCTGAACATACTCCTTCTTTGAAATTGATTTTGAATCTAGTGTCGCACATTTGACTAATGCTGAGTATATTGTAATTTAGTCCTTTCACCAAGGAGATATTATTGATTGTGAGACTTATAATTCTTACAGTTCCACGCCCAACAATTCTTCCTTTGGTATTTCCACCAAATGAGACTTTTCCACCATTCATTTGCACAAGCTTTATAAAACAATTTGAATCTCCAGTCATATGTCTTGAGTAACCACTATCCAAATACCATTTATGTCACGCCCCGAACCCCGAGCGCGCGCACATCCCACTTCGGTCGATCAGAAATGCGACATCCCAGGATACGTCGCCGACCCATTCAGTTCTTTAATGCACATGCGGAAGCATATTATAAAACCCCTGACAATAAAATATGGGATAGAAAAGCAGGAAGCAATTTCACAACAATACACTTTCATAAATCAATGGAGTTACAAACGAAGGCCTACAGCCAAAAGTCTACAAAAGACCGGCTCTTAAAAAGGAACTGTCCTATGACCTACAAGTCGGACACGTTCTCCAAGGCTCCAGACTTCACCTCTGCAACTCCTCAAGGCCAACCAAAGCGATCTGGTCGCTCCGTCCACAAAGGACTTGAAAAATGTTGGCCCACAACGGGGTGAGACATCGTCTCAGCAAGTTCAACCCCCTAAACCCCTATTAAAAAGAAAATACACTCCGGGTGGCCTAGCCACATCACACAGACGACTTACCTCGTCTTAATTCCTCCCTGCAGGTTAGCACAATTTGTATCACACAAACTCAGGTAATAATAAGAATTCAAACAATTGGAACGCCAACACTTTCATAGGAACCATAAATGCACTCGGCACACATTCCAATTATTATTCACTGCCACACAGGGCATAGCCTACTCGCAGTTCGGCTATCTACTGACATTAATGCCAGGCATCGCCTCCCCCCCTTGGAGCGCGGCTTCGTCACTACGTCGACGGCATTCCCGAAGGAGCATAGGTCTAGTTGGCCTCGCCTCTACTGCGAGCCAAGCCACGTCACTACACTGACGGCAATCCACAAGGAAAACAGGTCTAGTTGGCCTAGCCACTACTGCGACCGAGTCTTTCCACCAGCACACGATAAATCAATACTGACTCCCAAACACTCCGCATTTCATTCATATACTCCAATTACAATAATAATCCTTAAAAAATCCAATTTTTGCATCAAAACCCAACACTTGGATTTTCATGAATAAAATCCCTATTTATCACAATCAACACTCAATTTGCCAAATCCATGCATCAAATTCAAATTCTAAATGCATAGCAACGATCAGCACGAAATTCTAAGCAATTGAGGTCAAAAATAATTTTTTTTATAAATAAATAATATTTTAATAATTTCGGAATATAATATATTATTAAATTCCAGAATTTCGAAACATTTAAGTAAATCAAAAATAAAACCCATTATGTCACATTAAGGCTTATATTAAAAATAAACCTACTTAACTTTAAACTAAACACACTTTAACTTAAGTCAACACCCTAATCTAATCCTCAATCAAATAAACTAATCTAACCACATAAACTCACTTAACTTAGACTAAGTACACTTAGGGCATCATTAACCGTCTAATCAAGATTTAGTGAGCTAAACTCACCCGATTAGCGAGCCGAGCGAACCAAAACGACGGGATCGACGCGAGGATCAACTTTCCTCAAGGCGGGCCGAGCATCCGGGCTCGGGAAGCCGGCCAAAACGGGCCAAGACCGAGCTGCCATACCCATTTTCTGCAGCTGTTGTTTGAGGCCGACGGAGGGGAGACGGTGGCTGGTTCGGGTCGGAAACCGGCGGAGAGAGGTGGCAGTAGCTCAGGCGGCGACCGGTGGCGGCTCACGGCAGCGGAGGGATGGAATGGCGTCGGGCGGCGCGGGGCGGGACGGGGCGGGGGCGCTGCGCGGACGAGGGTATCGAGCGGCGAACCGGCCGGCGGAGCGGCGCGCGAGCCTTCGCGCAGACGCACGGCGGCGGCGACCACGGCGGCTCTAGCGATGGGCGGCGGCGAGCTAGCGAAGGGGGCGTGCGGGCTGGCCAGCTGCTGGTCCGCACGTTGCTTCCTCCTTCCTCTTCCTCTCTCTCCCTCTCTCTCTCTCTCTTCCCAAGCTTGAAGATGAAGCTTGGTTCAATCTCCACCCTCCACTTGGCAATTTCTTCTTCAATTTGGCCAACCACCATGACATAGGGTGGTGTCATTTTCCACTAAATTCAAATCCTCCACAACTATCTTCAATAGGTCTAATTTCATTTTCCGCCGGGGCATAAAATCTGTACATGGATTTCTTCAATTCCATTCAATTCTCTTCCAATTGAGCTCAATTAAAATCCATAAAATTAATCCATGTTCCTCATAAGATATGTGACACCCCAGGACTTCCAATTTCTTAATTCAGTCACAATTTCACGGTTAATTTCACTCTGGCACGATATTAGCGCGTCCTGACCTACCGGGTAGCTTTTAGAAATTTTTATGCATTCGACCTGTGGTTGATCAATCTCAAGCCACAATGTACATCTTTGACACATTGGTGACCCTCGGTTGTCAAGGTAACCTCAAGGTTTCAAATATGGACACAGGGTACCCAAACGACAGAAAAGCCGATCCAGTGCTGATTGACAAGAATGGCGCGATCTAGTGGAATCACCCACACTCGATCACATGCTTCTGTCGAGTCGACCTATCTCCGGTCTCTAATTGATTTTTAACTGTGCCGTAATGACCCTTGCAGATTAACTCGGTCGAAAGGTCGTTTCCTGGTCAAATTCTCAAGTCCGATGCATTAGAATATCTTACTGGCTTCACCCGATAGACTAGTTATCCCATGAGTGATCAGTTCAGGGAAAAGAACTATATGCGTGCAGATGAAATGCCCATTTCAATTTATTGAAAATAGAATTGGAAATTCGGGATGTCACAATTTAACATTTTTCTTGATAGTGACCTGCAATTAAAAAATAAACTCAAGCTTTCTTTAGTACTCACATTTTCTTGGGTCTAGAGGCGTTAGTGCAATATGCAGTCTTTGCCCATTCCTTCTTAACAGGTCTCCAAACCATAGGACATGCTTTCTTAAAATGTTCTGAACTGTTGCACTTTGAACATATGAGAGCACTTCGGCCAACGGGTTTTACAAAGATTTTTTGAAAATGATTTATGTAAAAAGTTTTTGTAGGTCTTTGCTTGATTCGTTCCTTCACTTTTGGAAAATCAATTAGGGGAATAATTTTTGAAGTCATTCCCAAGCCTAACTTGTTGAAATAAGGTCTTTGTACTGAAAGAATTTTTTCACGCTTTTCAAATTCTAATTAAAATTTTTTTGAAATATTTGAAATGTCATTTTTCAAAAATATATTTTCTTTTGAAAGAGAATCTGCATTTTCTTTCAAAACAACAAAACTTTTGTCTAAATTTTCAAACTTTTCTTTCCAAGAATTTTCCTGTTGCTTCAGCGTAGAATTCTCCCTTTTTAGTTCGGAAATTCTCTTAAAAGAGGTTTTGAGACTAAGACAAAGCTCATCAATGTATTTCGAGACTTTAGTAGGAATTTTTAGATTGCTTACCTCAATTTCGCTGTCTGAGTCTGAGTCTGTATCTATCTCTGAGTCTGAGTCTGAGTCTGTATCTATCTCAGAGTCTGAGTCTGATTCTGATTTTGCCATTAGACAAATGTTGGTATAATCTTCATCACTTTCTTCACATTCAGTATCACGCCATGTCTCTGCTTTGAGAGCCTTCCTATATTTCTCAGCTTTTCCTTTCTTTTTCTTCAACAGAGGACAGTTAGGTCTGATGTGTCCCTTTTTCTTGCATTCAAAACAGATCACATCTTTATTGGCTTCTTCATCCTCAGTTGATTTGTTTTGAAACTTTTGAGTGCTTTGTTTCTTCCAATTGAATCTTCTTCCCTTTTTGTTCAGTTTCCTGAACCTCTTTATCATAAGAGCTAACTCTTCATCATCCATATCATCTTCAGAATCTGTAACATTAGAATCATCGTTAGATTTCAAAGCAATTGATTTCTTACCTTTAGGATCTTCCTCCTCATTGATTTTCTCCACTTCATAGGACTGAAGTGTGCCAACTAGTTTGTCTACAGAAAGTGGTATGATCCTTTGTGTTTCCCTTATTGAAGTCTTTATGTGATTACAGTCTTTGGAGAGTCCATTCAGCAATTTGTTGACCTTCATTGGTTCTGAGATTGGTTGTCCCTGATACTCTAGACCATTTACTATTTCAGTAAAATGACTAAACATATCAGTGATAGATTCTCCCGACTTCATCTTGAAGGCTTCATAATGTCCGAGTACAATATTAATCCCAGACTTCTTTGACTATTTCATAAGATGATATTCTATTATACTCAGTAGGAGATAATGCACAATATAAAGAGTAAATTGCTTTAGCATCAAGAGCTTGTCTCTTGGTTATTTCTTCTTGAGTCATCTCGCTAGCATCTGCAACTTCTATTCCTCTTTCTGAAACTGATCTAGCCTTAAGAATAATTCCTTTTTCTACCACATCCCATTCCAGAGAATCTTTCGATCTTAGGAATGCTTTCATCTTGTTTTTCCATATGCTGTATTCCTTTCCACTGAAGTAAGGAGGTCCAGTGTTGCTCTGGCCTTCAACCAAACCTGGAGCAAACATACTAGCCATAGATCTTTAACTCAAAAGTAAAAACACTTCAATTAAATGAGTACACAGGCTCTGATACCAATTGAAAGGGCTAGTAAGAACAGCTAGAGGGGGGTGAATATGTATTAAAGAAGTTTTTGCAAATCTTAACAGTTTAATTTGTCTTTTGAGAATAATAGACTGAAGATGTAAAAGACTATAATCAGATATATAAGACTACAAATTAAAGTAAAGAGTTTAGGGAAAGAGAACTGAAACACAGAGTTTTATAGTGGTTCAGCTTAGACCAAGCCTACGTCCACTCTTCCGCACTGATAGCCCACGGGCTGGATTTCACTAAGAACCAAAAGAGATTTTACAGTCTCACGTCCTTGATTCCACAGTGTAGAAACTCTACTACACTTCCTCAAGGTCTCAAAAGTATTTTTTCTCTCTTTCGAATACAATTTAAGCTCAGCAAATGAAATAGCAAAGAATTAGGAGCTTCAGACTTTAGAATTCTTCTTTCACGCACACACTTAAACAACTTGAGCATCTTCCTTATATACTCCTCCATGCCTTCATATCCGTTGGCACCTTCCAAAGGAGTTCTTCCAATCTACCTGTTGGACAGAATCAATTTAGGGAGATCTCGAGTTATTTAAGGAAAGTGATGATAGCCCACCAATCTTGCTCATCCATACAATTAGGATCTAGGTTTTCATAAGTAGAACCTTCCAAGTATACTTCGCCAATCAACAGGTCTAATTATCCAAATTGATTTCAATAAGAATAATTGATCACGAGGTGCTATCTCCAGCCGTGAGATCTTCTTCAACCGTTCGAACCAAATCTTTCAAGATATACTCGCATCTGGATAAGTCTTCTTTAACGGGTAAATCTTTTCTTCGTCAGTCTGGAAGCTATCAGTGAGGATAAACTTTAAATCTTGAGTCTGGAGGTCTTTAGACTTTGACGATAGAGTCTGCAAGTCTTCATGCTAGACTGATGGAAATGTTTTGTCAACTTCAAAACAAATAAGGAAGTTTTCTCCAACACACAGCTCCACACCCAACGATTTTTCCTTTGCTGTTTCCACCAAAAGAAATTTTTCCACCATTTATTTGAACAAACTTTATAAAGCAATTCGAATCTCCAATCATGTGTCTCGAACAGCCACTATCCAAATACCATTTGATCTTCCTTTTGATAGTGACCTACAATCAAAATAGAAATTCAAACTTTTTTTGGTACCTAGATCTTCTTGGGTCTAGAAGGGTTAGTATTAAAAACAGTCTTAGCCCAATCCCTCTTAACAGGTCTCCAAACCTTAGGACATTCCTTCTCGAAATGTCATGAGCTGTTACACTTTAAACATTTGAGAGCACTTCAGCCAACATGTTTTACAAAAGTCTTTTGAAAATGATCTTTGTAAAATACTCTTGTGGGTCTTTGTTTAATTCTTTCTTTAACTTTAGGAAAATCAATTAAAGGAATAGTTTCTGAAGTCATACCTAAACCAGATTTGTTAAAATAAGGTCTTTGTACATAAAGAATTTTCTCCAATTTCTCAGATCTTTTTGAAAATATTTTTGTGATATTTGAAATATCTTCCTTCAAAAAGATATTTTCCTTTGAAATAGAATCTAAATCTTTTTTCAGATTAACAAAACTTTTATCCAGATTTTCCAAATTTTTTTTCCAAGATATTTCCTTTTGCCTTAGTTTAGAATTCTCCATTTTTAGCTCGGAAATCCTTTTAAGAGATAGTTTGAGATTGAGACAAAGTTCATCTATATACTTCGAGACTTTAACAGGGATTTTTAAATCATTAACCTCAATTTCTTGGTCTGAGTCTGAATCTGTTTCAAAGTCTGAGTCTGACTTTGAATTGGCCATTAGACAAATGTTGGCATAATCTTCATCACTTTCATCGCATTCAGTGTCACTCCATGTTTCAGCTTTGAGAGCCTTCTTATACTTCTCAGTTCTCTCTTTCTTTTTCTTCAGCAAAGGACAGTTAGGTCTAATATGCCCATTTTTTTTTGCATTCAAAACATGTTACTTCTTTGTTGTTCTCATTGTCCTCAGTTGGTCTCTTTTGAAAACTTTGCGTGCTTTGCCTTTTTCAGTTGAATCTTCTTCCTTTTTTATTCAACTTCCCAAACTTCCTAATCATGAGTGCTAGCTCTTCATCATCTATGTCATCTTCAGAATCTGTATCATCAGAATCAACGTTAGATTTTAAAGCAATTGACTTCTTACCTTTTGGATCTTCTTCCTCATTAATCTGCTCCACTTCATATGATTAAAATATGCCAACAAGTTCATCTACAGAAAGAGGCGCGATCCTCTGGGTTTCTCTAATTGATGTCTTCACGTGATTCCATTCTTTGGAAAGTCGACGCAGCAATTTATTAACCTTCATTGGTCCTGAGATTGGCTATCCTTGGTATGCCACGCCGTTTACAATCTCTGTGAAGTGACTGAACATATCAGTGATAGATTCTCCTAACTTCATCTTGAAGGCTTCATACTGTCCAAGTAGGATATTGATTTTTATTTCTTTGACTCGATCAGTTCCTTCATAGGTAACATGCAATCTATCCCAGACTTCTTTTGTTGTTTCACAAGATGAAATTCTCTTATACTCAGCAGGAGATAAAGCACAATATAATGAATAGATGACTTTAGCATCAAGAGCTTGTCACTTGGTTATTTCTGCTTGTGTTATTTCGCCAGCATCTGCGACTTCCTTTCCTCTTTCTCAGGTTGATGTGGCTTTGGGAAAGATCCCTTTTTCTACCACATCCAATTCCAGGGGATTTTTCAATCGCAGGAATGCCTTCATCTTGTTTTTCCACACATTGTACTCCTTCACATCAAAGTAAGGAGGTCTGGTGTTGTTTTAGCCTTCAACCAATCCTGGAGCCAAAATACTAATCATAGATCTTTAGCTTAAGAAGTAAAGACACTTCAATAAATAAGCACACAGGCTCTGATACCAATTGTAAGGGCTAGTACGAACACCTAGAGGGGAGTGAATAGGTATAAAAATATTTTTCGCAGAATTTAGAAGAATTAAATTGCCTTTAGAAGATAACAGACTATAAACGCATTCAGCTTTAAGTAATTGAGTAAGGCTAATGAATAAAAGTAAAGAGTTCAAGGAAGAGAATAGGAACACAAGGTTTATAGTGGTTCGGCTTAGACCAAGCCTACGTCCACTCTCCCGCGCTGACAGCCTATTGGTTGGATTCCACTATGAATCAAAAGAGATTTTATAGCAGTGTGATCTCGACTTCACAATTAAGAGTCTCTACTGGTCTCTCACAAAGTCTCATAAGAATTTCTCTCTTCTATTTACAACTTTGAGCTCAGTGAATGAAATACCAAGGAACTAGAAAGCTTCAGACTTTGAAATTTTTCTTTCACGCATGCTGTCGAACTACTAGCGAGTCCTCCTTATATACTCCTTCATGCCTTCACAACCTTTGGCACTTTCCAAAGGAATTCTTCCAATCTACCCGTTGGACAGAATCAATCAAGATGATCTCGAGTCATTAGATGAGCTATGATGAGAGTCCATCAATCCTCTTTGCCCATACAATCAGGATCTTGGTTTCCATAAGTAAAACCTTCCAAGTTTACTTCGCTTTTCAAAAGATCTTCAAATCGGAATTGATTCCGACAAAGATAATCAATCAAGTAGGTGCTATATCCAGCCATAAGGTCATCCATAAACCTTTCGAATCGAAACCTTGAAGATAATTCCGCATCTGGATAAGTCTTCATTCTTCAATAGCATTCAGTCTGGAATCTGTCAGTGAGGGCAAACTTTGAACTTAAAGTCTGACGGTCTTCAGGCTTCGACACGTCAGTCTGGAAGTCTTCCGACTAGATTTTGGAAAGGTTTTGTCAGTCTTCAAAACAATAAAGGAGTTTTCTCCAACAATTTGTACCAAAGAATAAAGTTCACCGTGAATATGTTATAGTAGGCATAATTTAAGGCTTTTTGTGGCTTTTGCCCCCTAATTTAAAAGTGCTTATTAAGAGTTATGTACGCAAAACTCATCTCAAACATATGATTTAAGTCAATTTGAGAAAAGTTAAATGACTTGGAAACATTCTGCAAATTGAAGGAGAAGATTCTCTAGCTATTTGGCAATGATCACAGCCAGAAATATCACTTGCTTTCAGCCAAATAATGCTATGTCTTATAGAATTGTCAAATAATCGTCCTTGATTGTTCACAAGCTGTAGGTTCCCGAGGGATTAAAGCCAACGCGCAGACGTGCAACGTCCCCTATGTATAACGTGTAAATATGGCATGGAGTATGTCCATGATCGAACACGTCATCGTTGACGCAATTCTCTATCCACCGAATAAAATATTGCTATTGACCTGTGACTCGTGTTGCTGGTATGACTATATAAAACTATCCGCTTGTGCACATGCAAATGACGTTCACGCGGGACTAAGTCCCAATCAACAATGCATCTACTAACCGAAACGTGACTCCTGTTCATGACTTTTAGAAAGGTCAATGTGGGTGCACGCGAAGATCAAGGCTTCTGCGTGGTCGAATGTAATTGGAGTCCCGCTAAAGGTTACTCTAATTAAATTTAATTAAGACGAAATGAAGATTTAGTCTAATAAGACATGCCAACATAGACAGTAACCGGTGAAACGTGTACACATAAACACTGGTTTGACGATCATTTTAGCCTTCTAAGTTAAGCAGAATAATGTATGCCAAAAACAAAAAGTTAAGCATAATGAAATGAGCGAAGATAATATTAATAATAATTTAATTCCATTAATAAAAGATAAATCACTCTGATGAAAATCCGTATGTACGCGTGCACTATAGAAACATGTCGAATTTATACTAGCTTGTTCTTTTATGAAAACGAAGTTCGATTAAAGAAATCGGATAGTTCAATCAAAGGGAAAATATTGACCAACTTTGCTGCATAATATCTTAAAGCAAGGCATAAAAAATAATGTTTAAATCTCACGTGATGCACGGACACCCTACCGGTCTCATATTGAACCCATCAAGATGTTAATGACCAAACAAGCGTGAAAGTGTTGCGAAAGAGCAAGTGATCGAACAATAATAAACTAGGAAACATAAAAAGTAAACCAGATACTTGATTTTTATGGTTCAATTGACGGGACCTACTCAACAAGTATACCAATACGAGATTTTAATGTAGATCAAACGACACAATGTACATTACATTCATATTCAAGTCACCCAAACATTTTCAGCGTTCCCGAGCTTCCAATCGTATAAAATAACTCACAATATTTAGTCCTCATAATTTCTCACAAAACAATCTTCAAAGTAATACACAAAGTTGACTCATGACAAAAGGTTTCTTCTAGTTGGGTGCAAAGTTAAACAAAATTTACAAGAATTTTCGGAATCTGCAACTTCAAGGCTTTAGTTGCTCTTAACAGAACGGCAACCAAAAGCTTAGTCGCCCTGTCCTTAAGGACACCACCAGTGTTCGCACGATGTGGACCGTGCTTCCACACTTTCCGATGTAGGTTGGGTTTCATCAACAGGCTCAATGCCGAGACATATTGTCAGACACAAACAGTGATTAATTTATTTCCGGTTAATTCCCTTTATTCTTTGGCCAAACCCGGTCAATCCCTTCAATCAGATTCTTTTTTTTTTTTTTTTTTTTTTTTTTTTTGGACGACGAAGTTGCCTTGGCATTTGCTGTCTAGTTTTGTTTAGCTTTAGGCATGTGAAGCATGCGCCAAATGTTTGGTAGTTTGTGTCGTGTTCTCAACGTGATTACTGCGTGTGGTCGGAGAGGAGACCTTCCGAGTACGAGGCTGCCGTCCAGAATTAACACTCACGCTCATACTCGCCTATATAAATCGAAGCATTGTGCTCAACAACTCAACTCACTCCACCGGAAAACTTGCACGATTCGTGAGCTCAACAATCTTCTCAACGTTCATTCACTCGTCATGGAGTACAAAAGAGAAGAAGTCCAGCTCCAACCTTGCCAAGCCGTGGACCAGATGCATCAAAGAAGATCCGCCAATTACAAGCCCAACATTTGGAAATACGATTTTCTCCAGTCGCTTAACAACAATTTCGACCTTGTAAGATTATAATATTTACCTTCTGTGCTAATGAGTTTGAGCTAATTTGGTCATTAATTATCGACATTTTTCTTATAATTTGAGTGATATGTTCCTTACCAGAGGGAACCGACATTGGCATGCAGTTGTGAAAGTATTTGCACACGAGGCATGCAATGATGTTTTTAAAGTTGAGCATGGTGGTATTTTGCTCCAAATTTATTTGTAACATCACATCCAGGATACTCATACGTGTCATTGCCTATTAAATATAGCTAGAAATGTTCAGTTGTTCGGCCATGTTATCATACACATCAACTATCACATCTACACTTGATTTATATCTACCATATATTGTAAACAACCTACTCTATAGCTATATATATATGCATGTACTCAGCTATTGGGAAAAATTAGCTTGCTCCGGTGTTGAGTCCTCTAGTGATCCAAATGAAGCCAATCACTTTAGACAGACTCGTTTTACAACAAAGTCAATCACGATTGCCACCAAAAAAAAAAAAAAAAAAAAACACGATCATGATGTCAGAACCATTGCGAGTCCACATTCTTGTAGCAGTTCTTAAAATATGACCAATCCTTGATAGAAGAAATTAACACTTCACATCAAGTCTTACCATAAATTCGCAAAAGGAAAATATAATAATAACCCGACATATTGCCATTGCTGTATAGATTGAATTGTTCAAGGCCTTGTGGAGGTAGATTTCGATATAATATATTCATCTCGATTCCGCAGAAACAAGGAATTGGACAACGGATGGAACGACTCATGGAGGATGTAAAGCCAATGTTACCAAAAGCAGTCAATTCGCTTGCCAAGTTAGAGTTGATCGATAGGATGAGAAAAATGGGGTTGTCCAACCTTTTTGACAATGAGATTAAGGAAGCTCTTGAAACAGTTGCATCCACCAAAAATGGCATTTTCGATATGGAAGATCATGTCTATGCTAGGGCACTTCGGTTCAGACTCCTTCGACAGCATGGTTATGTGGTTTCACAAGGTAAGTTCTAAATGTGGACATGTGGTGAATTCATTCTTATGAGATGTTACTGTCGAAATCACAAGGTGAGTTCAATGATCAAAGCCAGAGATACTAAAGAGTACTATAAACCATTTGGGTTCTGCCTTACTAGTCATTTAATATCCCTATGCTCGCTTTTAGACAATTAATGGGAACATTACATCATAAATTAGTCTAAATCATAGGATGTCCATGCATTTAAGTGGAATCAATATCACCCGGAAGCTCAAGATCCTATTGAGGAAGTCGATCGCTCCAATTTGTGTATCCACAAAACCTTACATGAATTTCCAATCTTTTGTTATTGTGATGACTAGCCTCATCTAAGACGTCTGATTCATCAAACTCTTTCTTGGGGTATCATTAAAAATTGACACACATCGGCTTTGGCATCCAATGGAGAAGTCGTGCAATCGACGTAATGGAATTTTCAGTACATCCTAATGCAGAAGACGTGTACTCGACATACCTATTTGGACTTAGTTCTACTGAGAAACCCTTCTCATTTCTAGAGAGGGGATAATGAAAAGAAATGTGGACTAGACGATTGAAAAAGTTCGGTCCACAGAGAGATACTATGAAATTAAATCTATACAATCTACCCAAATATCATGTCCTCATTCACTGTTTAGAAATATTGTCTTCTGAGTCCTTAGTCCTCAAACGTTCTTATATTTAGTAATATATTGGGTATAGTTAGTAGTATTAGCAATTATTGTCAGTTCTGTCCAGTCATTATCTTCCACTTTCAATTCTGTAATCAGATGAATTGAGAAGCTTCAAAGAAGAAAGCAACACATTCAACAGAAGCAATTGCGAAGATGTTGAAGCAATGATGCAGCTTCTTGAGGCTTCACATCTGGCTGTGGAAGGTGAAAACATTTTGGACGAAGGGAAAGCCTTCTCAACTGGGATTCTTCGCGAGAGAGTCTCCAGTTTGGACGGTCGGCTCCTCAAATGCGCCGTTCATGCTTTGGAGCTTCCGATGCACTGGAGGGTCCAGTGGTTTGACGTCAAATGGCAAATCGACTTGTACGAGCAACAGGAGGACAAGCAAAGTAATCTGCTGGAGCTTGCCAAGCTCAATTTCAACACGGTCCAAGCCACACACCAGAGAGATGTTATAGAGATATCCAGGTAATTTTTTAGCATAAACAGAAGATATAGAAAATGCAGCGACTTATTCAACCGAGATCCTTCTTTTGAAGGAAGGCAAGCTCATATCTTCGATTCGTGTCAAGATTTAAACATGACCAACTCACTCATGATATATGGGCTAAATTCAGCCTAGGAATGTGCCAGTTTTGATATTATGTATACCAGACGTGATGTGAGTTTAATATATTTTGGTTTTGATTAGTTGCTTTGGTAATTTCAGATGGTGGAGGGATCTGGGACTTATCGAACATGTGGACTTCACAAGGGATCGTCCGGTCGAGAGTTTCTTGTACGCCCTCGGACTCTCTCAGGAGCCACGGTTCAGCTCACTCCGAAAATCTCTCACAAAAGTCGTCATCTTTATACTAGTGATTGACGATGTCTACGACCTTTATGGTTCGTTGGAGGAATTAGAATGCTTCACCAGCGCCGTTACCAGGTTGGCCCCGTCGCCTCCCGATCACTTCCTCTCGTCTTTGTTCCTTCATTTTCGCTAACTGGAAAGTCCAATGCTTCTAGATGGGACTCAGAGCCGATTCAACAGCTTCCCGAGTGCATGAAGGTCTGTTTCCGAGCACTTCATGACGTTACATACGAGATCGCTCATGAAATTGGCAAGGAGGAAGATTGGCATCGAGTGCTACCACATCTCACGAAAGCCGTAAGCAAAAAGCTTGTGGATAACTGCATATGCTTGCAATGGTCATCCTAATTAATTTTGTGCCCTTACATAATTAATCATCTTTGATTGAATCATTTGCTTTCCTTACTTTATTTCAGTGGGCAGATTTTTGCAAAGCACTACTTACTGAAGCAAAGTGGGACCATTTGGGCTACACACCCTCTTTGGGAGAGTACTTGAGAAATGCTTGGACATCCTCTTCAGGACCCCTGCTCTTGTCCCATGCTTATTTCTTTGTGGGACATATGAAATTGGAGGATGCAGCAGAGTTGGTGGAGAGCAAGAAGGATCTGATATACAATGCGTCCATGATAATCCGACTCTGCAACGACCTAAGAACGTCCAAGGTAACCATCAAAATCCTGCGAAAAAACTATGGACGCAATGGATTTGACATGTACAGATTCTTAGCTTGCGAAAAAATCTTATATTAACATGATGTCCGTCGACATTGAACTGAGGATATTGAATCTCATTAACACATTAAATTGATTTATTTTTCGATTAGGCCGAAATAGAAAGAGGAGATGCTCCATCATCAGTGGTGTGTTACATGCGAGAAGCAAATGTATCGGAAGACGTTGCTCGGAAGCATATCAAGGGATTGATAGACCACGCATGGAAAAACATTAATGCTCATTGCTTTGTCAATGCTGAGACACCATTTCTCCGACCCTACATCGATGTCACTGTGAACGCTGCTCGTGCTGCACACATGATCTACCAGTCCGGAGATGGGTTCGGCATCCAGGACGGCAAGATTGGGCAGCAAATGCTATCTGCTGTGATCGAGCCTCTTGCTCTTGATTAAGATATTACCGCAAAGTCTAATAGTATCATGTCTTATTATGTCCTGTTGAATGAACACTCAATCAACCGTCAGTCTGTTACAAATATCCCAATCAGAAAGTTTGTTATCTAAAAATGAAGACTTAAATCTTGGTGGGCCGACAAGTTGGACTAAATATTGCGATTTCCTTTTACAGAATATGTTGGGCCCCACGCACCTCTCATTTCTTGATGTGAATAAAACCTCGCTAAATGTTCGGAAGTCAACCTCTGCAGATTTGTATCGGCACAAAGACGCATCTCCTCTAACATCTTCATTCTCTTTATGAAAGTTCCTAGCTTTCTTATTGAACGAGAACATGCTCATGGCAATTGGAAAGGAGTTGATGCTTCCGAAAGGTGCCGATTGTCACCCATTTGCTCCTTGTGGATGATCATCTCTATCCGCTTTGTAAGGCGGATCGTGAAAATCGTCGGACTCTTAGCTTAAGTGCTCGATCTTTTGTGTGATTCCTTGGGGCGAAGAGTGAACAAGAAAAATTCAAAGAAGATATCTTTCTCCAGTAATGTCACTGAGGATGATGGAAGCTACTTGGACCCAATAGTGGATATAAGCAATGTAAATGATCTGGGCAAGCATTTAGGTTTCACCTCTGAATGGAGATGGCAGAGGGACCTCTAAATTTGCTAGTCAGCGAGAAAGTTGGGGAAAAGCTTGCTGGTTGCTGGGCACTTATGTTGTCTATGGTTGGAAAAAATACTCTCATCGGGTCCACTAACGAGGCTATCATGTGCAGATTGAGAATCTTCTCTCCAGCATCTTCGATCAGCTACATAAAATATAAGATGATGAGCTAGTCCCATCAAAAATTCTAAATTATATTTACGGTGATAGTAATGTCCCAAACTTGTCTTTGTATTTGTAGCGCTTCTAAACTTTTTTAGCTATGACATCAATATGAAAAGTTCTTTTTTGTCACAAAATCCCTAAACATGTACTAGTGTAATAAGAATAACCGCCATCACTAGATGGCTGCTAAAACTCCAAAGTGGTGGCTTTCATGGACAATAGCCGGCCAATGGAGCAGATGTGGATTTGACGCTGCTTTCATCTATGCCAAAAGACGTTGTTTCATGGATTATGTCAGTTTGAGGGCTCTAAAAATGGCCAAAGAGGCAATTTATCATAGAGGAGGTCCATTTTTTGAAAAAAAAAAAATATACACCTACTTTTACAAGTTGTATACTTTGAGGGTCAAGTGGATTTTAATACGTAGTCATATCCAGACCTACAAATTGACAAACGATGTCATCTTGCACTAAGCTAAAATCACGTCAGCCCTATTTCCTTGTGATTGTTCGTGCATGACGCCACGTCGGATTTTTTAAAGCCATCATTGACGGTAATGTGACAGAAGGTATTTTTGGGCTACTCGTACAAGAATGCTTTATTAGTGACGATGAAGTTTTATTTGTGGTATTGGCGTCACCATGGACAAAATTTAGGAGTTGTGATGGTTTTTTTTTTTTTTTTTTTTTAACGGTGGATTTCAAAAAAAAAAAAAAAAAAAAAAACCAACTTTGATTTATGTCAATTTTCAAGTCTTCAACGCTTGTTGGAAGGTGAAAGCATTCAATGAATGGTCTAGTCAAGAAAGCTTTCTCTCGTGGCAACTTGGAACTTGTTCCATATCCATCGCCCCCTACGATACTCTCAAAAAACTCAATCTCTATCCGTGACTTCTACTAAATAAGTACAAGATATGTAAATAAGTAATTCGAGATACATGTCGTTTACATGTTGCTTGCCACAAGTGCCACCCTTTCCACATGAGAAGGGGAGGTGGGGAGTTCAGTTCCTCACCTTTTCAAGGGAGCTAGAGATGGAAACGTTTAGTTTCAAGTGTGGGATTCGACTTCTACAATCTACGAAGAAATAGAGCAAATGTTTGAAAGTGAGTTGAAAGTTCGATTAGGATAGTAAAAAAAAAAATTAAAAAGTAAATATGGGTAAATAAGTAATTCGAGATACATATGATCTATATGCTAATTCAATAATGAAAATATTCGAATTTTAAAACACGGACTGCAAAGTACAAGAAAAAAGGTCCTTGCCCCGAAGAATGTAATATTTGCCATTTTGCGTGACTTAAAAAATGTAGTTGAGAATTCTAGTAGTTATTTGTAAGTAAGGGGACAAACAGTATCATGCAATGAAAGATCTCCTAGATTCATAACTATCTTAACTCTTCATGGGTCATCAGAAAAATAATCATCATTGCGTCTACTCAATAAGGAATTATTCAATCTTTAGAACATTTTACATCCTTCCCAAAGGTGAACCATTTGGGGAAAAGCTAATAGATTACTAAGTCCAAAGAATTAACACATACTCTTCCAAATCCTACCAATCACAACTTGGTACTCAATGTTAATTTGTTCAATTAAACATGCAAATAAATTTATTTAATAGTCACCATTAATCAGTTATTGATTAGTTAATTGAACACCTAAGTAAAGTGTACGAGAGGAGTTTACTTCCGCGTACCGGAGATTCAATGAATTCGGGTAAATGTGTCCAATTGGTACAAGTTTGGGATTTTTTGTACCAGAGAATTAAGTTTAGGGTGAATGTGTTATAGTAGGCATAATTTAAGACTTTTTGTGGCTTTTGCCCTCTAATTTAAAAGTGCTTATTAAGAGTTCTGTTCGCAAAACTCATCTCAAACATATGATTTCAGTCAATTTGAGGACAGTTAAATTACTTGGAAAATTTCTGCAAATTGCAGGAGAAGATTCTCTAGCTGTTTGGCTATTATCACAACCAGAAATATCACTTGCTTTGAGCCAAATAATGCTATGTCTTATGGAATTGCCAAATAATCGTCCTTGATAGTTCACAAGCTCTAGGTTCCCGAGGGATTAAAACCAAAACCAACGCGCAGACGTGCAACGTCCCCTATGTATGACGCGTAAATATGGTGTGGGGTATGTCCGTGATCGAACACATCATCGTTGACGCAATTCTCTATCCACCGAATAAAACATTGCTACCTGTGACTCATGTTGCTGGTATGACTATATATAACTGTCCGCTTGTGCAGATGCAAATGACGTTCACGCGGGACTAAGTCCCAATCAACAATGCATCTACTAATCAAAACACGATTCCTGTTCATGACTTTTAGAAAGGTCAATGTAGGTGCGCGCGAAGATCGAGGCTTCTGCGTGGTCGAATGTAATTGGAGTCCCGCTAAAGGCCACTCTAAGTAAATTTAATTAAGACGAAATCAAGATTTAGTCTAATAAGACATGCCAACATAGACAGTAACCGGTGAAACGTGTACACATGAACACTGGTTTGACAAACATTTCAGCCTTCTAAGTTAAGCATAATAATGTATGACCAAGAACAAAAAGTTAAGCATGATGAAATGAGCAAAGATAATAATAATAATTTAATTCCATTATTAAAAGATAAATCACTGAGATGAAAATCCATATGTACGTGTGCACAATGGAAACATGTCGAATTTAGGCTAGCTTGTTCTTTTATGAAAATGAAGTTCGATTAAAGAAATCGGATAGTTCAATCAAAGGGAACATATTGACCAACTTTGCCGCATAATATCTTAAAGCAAGGCATAAAAACTAATGTTTAAATCTCACGTGATGCACAGATGCCCTACCGGTCTCGTATTGAACCTGTTGCGAAAAACGAGCGATTGAACAATAATATAGACAGAAGAAGAAAATAAATCGGACACCGGATTTACGTGATTCGGTCATAAAGACCTACGTCCACAGGGAGAGCAACGACGAATTTCACTATAAATCAAGCGATACAAGGAAATTACATACTCGAGTCACTCAAACATTCTCTCAGTGTTTCCCAAGCCCCAATTACACCCAAAAATGCACACAATGTTTAGCCCCGAAATTCCTCAAGAAATAATCTCTCAATCTTACGAAGGAATTACACACAAATCTTGCCACGAGATTTAATTGGCTTGAACACTAAATCTTCTTGGATGCAATTCACGGACAAGAACAATAGAGAAAAATCCCTCCCTAGCACTTAACGACGAGACGGCGCTTCAAGACCAATTCTTCATGATCAACCTCTACCACCCACAGTCACAAGTCTATATTTATATATAAGTGAGACCCTTATTCTTTTGCTGACTTCTCATAAGATTATGTTTCTTATCTTAAACGATTTTATCCAAAACATATCCTATTTTAGCAGCCAAATTCTCCAATGTAGATTCGAATTTTGGGAAGTTGATCTTCGGATCTTCTTTGCTCAATTTCGAACGTCCGCAACATATCCAATTCAGAATATTCGGAATTTTACATTTAACTCAAACTCGAGACATATTTTAACAGAACCCCATCAAGATGTTAATGACCAAACAAGCACGAAAGTGTTGCGAAAGAACAAGCGATGGAACAATAATAAACCAGGAAACATAAAAAGTAAACCAAATACTTGATTTTTATGATTACAGGATCTACTCAACAAGTATACCAATACAAGATTTTAATATAGATCAAGTGACACAAAGTATGTTACAATCATATTCGAGTCACTCAAATACTTTTAGTGTTCCTGAGCTTTCAATTATACAAAATAAATCACACAATATTTAGCTCTCATAATTTCTCATAAAACAATCTCCGAAGGAATACAAAAAGTTGACTCGTGACAAAAGGTTTCTTCTAGTCGGGTGCAAAGTTAAACAAAACGTACAACAAGAATTTTCAAAATCTGCAACTTCAAAGCTTTAGTTGCTCTTAACAGAACGGCAACCTAAAGCTTAGTCGCACTGTCCTTGAGGACACCACCAGCGTTCGCATGATGTGGACCGTGCTTCCACACACACCGACTTAGGTTGGGTTTTGTTCAACGGGCTCAATGTCGAAACATATTGTCAGACACAAACAGTGATTAATTTATTCCTGGTCAATCCCTTCGATCATTTTTTTTTTTTGGGTCGGACCATTAATGATCCGACCCAAACCTGACCCAACCCACCCGTTTAACGGCTCTAAAATATTTATTAATATATTGAGTGTAATTAGTAGTATTAACAATTATCGTCAGTTCTGTCCAGCCACTATCTTCAACTTTCAATTCTGTAATCAGATGAATTGAGAAGCTTCAAAGAAGAAAGCAAAATATTCAACAGAAGCAATCGCGAAGATGTTGAAGCTATGATGCAGCTTCTTGAGGCTTCACATCTGGCTCTGGAAGGCGAAAACATTTTGGACGAAGGGGAAGCCTTCTCAACTGGGATTCTCCGTGAGAGAGTCTCCGGTTTTGACGGTCGGCTCCTCAAACGCGCCGTCCATGCTTTGGAGCTTCCGATGCACTGGAGGGTCCAGTGCTTCGACATCAAATGGCAAATTGACTTGTACGAGCAACAGGAGGACAAGCAAAGTAATCTGCTGGAGCTTGCCAAGCTCAATTTCAACACAATCCAAGCGACACACCAGAGAGATCTTATAGAGATATCCAGGTAATTTTTTAGCATGCACAAAAGATATGGAAAATGCAGCGACTTATTCAACCGAGATCCTTCTTTTGAAGGAAGGCATGTTCATATCTTCGATTCGTGTCAAGATTAAAACATGACAAACTCACTCATGATATATGGGCTAAATTCAGCCTAGGAATGTGCCAGTTTTGATGTTATGTATACCAGATGATGTGAGTTTAATATATTTTGGTTTCGATTAGTTGCTTTGGTAATTTCAGGTGGTGGAAGGATCTGGGACTTACGAACATGTGGACTTCACAAGGGATCGTCCGGTCGAGAGTTTCTTGTACGCCCTCGGACTCTCTCAGGAGCCACGGTTCAGCACACTCCGAAAATCTCTCGCAAAACTCGTCATCTTTATACTAGTGATTGACGATGTCTACGACCTTTATGGTTCGTTGGAGGAATTAGAATGCTTCACCAGCCCCGTTACGAGGTTGGCCCTGTTGCCTCCCGATCTCTTCCTCTCGTCTTTGTCCGTTCATTTTCGCTAACTGGAAAGTCCAATGCTTCTAGATGGGAATCGGAGCCGATTCAACAACTTCCTGAGTGCCTGAAGGTCTGTTTCCGAGCACTTCACAACGTTACATACGAGATCGTTCATGAAATTGGCAAGGAGGAAGATTGGCATCGCGTGCTACCACATCTCACGAAAGCCGTAAGCGAAAAGCTTGTGGATAACTGCATGTGCTTGCGTTAGTCATCCTTATTAATATTGCGTCCTTACATAATTAATCATCTTTGATTGAATCACTTTTTTCCTTATTTTATTTCAGTGGGCAGACTTTTGCAAAGCACTACTTACTGAAGTAAAGTGGGACCATTTGGGCTACGCACCCTCTTTGGAAGAGTACTTGAGCAATGCTTGGACATCCTCTTCAGGACCCCTGCTCTTGTCCCATGCTTATTTCTTTGTCGGACATATGAAATTGGAGGATGCAGCAGAGTTGGTGGAGAGCAACAGGGATCTAATATACAATGCGTCCATGATAATCCGACTCTGCAACGACCTAAAAACGTCCAAGATAACCATCAAAATCCTGCGAAAAAGCTACGGACGCATTGGATTTGACATGTACAAATTCTTAGCTTGCGAAAAAATCTTGTGTTAACACGACGTTTGTCGACATTGAACAGAGGAGATTGAATCTCGTTAGCACATTAAATTGATTTATTTTTCAATCAGGCCGAAATAGAAAGAGAAGATGCTCCATCATCAGTGGTGTGTTACATGCGAGAAGCAAATGTATCAGAATACGTCGCTCAGAAGCATATCAAGGGTTTGATAGACCAAGCATGGAAAAACATCAATGCTCATTGCTTTGTCAATGCTGAGACACCATTTTTCCAATCCTACATCGATGTCACCGTGGATGCTGCTCGCGCTGCACACCTGGTCTACTAGTCCGGAGATGGGTTCGGCGTCCAGGAAGGCAAGATTGGGAAGGAAATGCTATCTACTGTGATCGAGCCTCTCGCTCTTGAATAAGATATTACCGCAAAGTCTAATAGTATTACGTCTTATTATGTCCTGTTGAATGAACACTCAATCAACCGTCAGTCTGTTACAAAATTCCCAATTAGAAAGCTTGCTATCGAAGCGTCTTTGATAAAATGAAGACTTAAATCTTGGCGGGCCGACCACTCTTGCATAGTAAGTTGGATTAAATATTGCGATTTCCTTTTACATAATATGTTGGTGTCAGACATAAAAATCATATGCGGAAAATAGGATCAAATCTAAACCAATCTCCAGCCATTGTTCAAAATTGCATTCATCTGAAATTCATGGAGATGCAGCAAACTATTGGGCACACTTTACCAACTCAATCCCCTCGCATACTGATGGTGCATTCCAAATGAGAGGATTTGTGTTAGACTTTATGATTACCCTTAAGAAATGAATGATCATTCATTTTATATACCGTCTCCCATGAAGATGGTTACCAAATGGACAGTTGTCACGAAGAGGTACGAAGCGTGGAAAAATTGTATGTGGAATAATCGCTACTTTAAAGAAAAAATGTGGATCCGAAAATGAGGGATCACATTATATATATAACATTCTCCCACTTGATCCCAACATTTACATCATACAGATTATCCAACCAAATCCACCAAAAAATTTTTGCTTAAAGAAAAGAAACAAACACATGGATCATGGCGATATGTCCGCTGAGAGCTAGTAATATCTTCCATATATCACAATGCATCTTATTTCTTTAATGTTAGCTTACATGTGACAACACATTTTAATGAATAAACCCTATGTCTATTCTTGAACCAAGGATCAATGTTATTCTCATAAACAACAGCATGTGTACACCAAAATTGAGAATCAACATTATATCAAATAAAAGCTTCATACAACAAAAATCTTCCATATGACGACAAATCACATGATGAAACCTATTCCCATACTAGTTACATCCTATACTTCATTGTGGCATGCCTTTAATCAAAAGATCAACTATCATCAATTCAGTAGTAACGTGTTCTGTGATTACTTTATTCTCCTTAACACGTTCTCTTATGACTAAAAACTTGATGTCAATATGCTTACTTGGACCGCTACTTTTGGCATTTTTATTCATAAAAACTGCAGTTGAATTGTCATAATATATTCTTAATAGCTTAGAAATAGAATCAACAATTCTAAGCCTAGAAATGAAACTCTTCAACCATACACCATGCGAGGTAGCCTCAAAACAAAAAACGAACTCAGCCTCCATAGTGGAAGTAGTAGTCAAAGTCTGCTCACACTCATTCATGACACGGCTCTGCCAGCTAATATAAAAGTGTATCTAGATATTGATTTTTGAGAATCGACGCAACCTGCGAAATCCGCATCCGAATAACCAATTACTTTCAAGTTATTAGTCTGTCTATGCATAAGCATGTAGCCTTTAGTACCTTGAAGGTATATCATTATTTTCTTTGCAACTTTCCAATGATCCATATCTAGATTATTTTGATATCTTCTTAACATTCTCACAGCAAAAGCGATGTCAAATCGAGTGCAAACCTGAGCATATATCAAACTTTCGATAGCAAAAGCACATGGAATGTTATTCATTTGTTCCCTTTCTAGATCATTCTTTAGACACTAGTTCAAATTGAATTTGTCACCCTTCACAATAGGTGCTATACTTAGTGAACAATCAGTCATCCGAAAACTCTCTAGGACCTTATTGATATAGGTTTCTTGAGATAGTCCTAAAATTTCTCGAGATCTATCTCAATAGATCTTAATCCCAATGACATAAGATGCTTCACCCATATCCTTCATGTCAAAACTCTTAGAGATAAATTGTTTCACCTCATATAGTATCCCTTTATCATTGGTTGCAAGTAGAATATCATCCACATATAGTAGAAGGAAACAAATTTTGCTCTCACTAACCTTCTAGTATATACATTAATCCATGGCATTCTCTACAAAATCGAATGAAGAGATGACCTCATGAAATCTCTTGAAGTACCTGTTTTCTCAAAATAAATTGAACATGAGACAAAGACAATTTATGGAACTATTAAAAATTATGACTTGTGAGATCTTGCATCACTCAAAATAGGTCAATAAGGTTGCGAATGCTCTTAGTCGAAAATCGGCACTAGTAATGGCAAGTTTGATGGTTAAGGAATGGAGTCTTCTAGAAGAGATTTTGAATGCAGACTTTAAGATTAAGATAGACAATCTCATGAGTGTGTTAGCTACACTCAGGATTGAACGAGAGATCATGCAAAGGATTAAGGAATCGTAACATTCTGATCTTGAAATCGTGAAAATTCATGAAAAGGCATTAGAGCTAAAGAAATTGGATTTTCAAGT
Source organism: Eucalyptus marginata (assembly GCA_014182565.1). Taxonomy (NCBI): domain Eukaryota; kingdom Viridiplantae; phylum Streptophyta; class Magnoliopsida; order Myrtales; family Myrtaceae; genus Eucalyptus; species Eucalyptus marginata. The sequence goes on along the minus strand of CM024588.1, from coordinate 12,988,044 downwards.
TCAAATGATGGAATAGTCAAATTTCATGGATGTCTATGTGTACTCGATAATAAAGAATTAAAGAGGGAACTTTTGTTAGAAGCACATAGAAGTAGTCATAATATTCACCTAGGAAGTACAAAGATGCACAGGAATCTTCAGCAACATTATTGGTGGAATGGCATGAAGACTGATATAGCCAAGCATGTTTCACAATTTTTTATATATCAACAAGTGAAAGCTAAACATCGAAAGCCAATAGGGATGCTTAAGCCATTGGAAATTTCATAATATAATTGGGAACATATAACAATGGACTTTGTACAATGATTGCCAAGGACGTCAAGTAGTCATGATGCTATTCGGGTAATAGTGGATCATTTAACTAAATCTACACATATTCTAATCGTACAAGTAGAATACCCACTAGACTAATATGCTGAGTTATACGTAAGACAGGTAATGAAATTGCATGGGATTCCTGTAACCATAACTTTGGATCGTGACTCAAGGTTTACTTCAAACTTTTGGAAAAGTCTTCAAAAGGCATTAGATACTAAACTTCAATATAGCACTACATTTCACATACAGATTGATGGATAGTTAGAAAGGGTTATTCAAATATTGGAAGACATGTTACGACATGTATACTCAAATTTAGAGGTAACTAGGATGAGAAACTGCATTTAATAGAGTTTGCTCACAACAATAGTTTTCAACAGAGTATAGAGATGGCCCTATTTGAGGCACTGTATGCACAAGCCTGTAGGATTCTTGTCTATTGGAATGAAGTAGGTGAATGGATATTGATAGGACCAGAATTAGTACAGGTCACAACAAAAGCTATAGGAATATTTAAGAATAAACTTAGGAATGCCCAAAGTCGATAGAAAAGTCATGTTTATAGACATCGAAGGCCTTTAGAATTTAGTGTAGGAGGCCATGTATTTTTGAAAGTATTGCCAATGAGAGGCATATCCAGGATTGGAAAGAAAGGTAAATTGAGCTCGAGATTCGTAGGACCATTTGAAATTCTCGAAAAATTAGGAGATTTAGCATATCGATTGGCATTGCCTCCCGAGCTATCTAATGTTCATGACATCTTTCACGTGTTGATGTTGAGGAAATATCAACATGATACTACCAATGTTTTGGACTACAATATAATTGAGGTGAATGATAGAGTGTAGTATGCCAAAAGGCCAGTGCAAATTCTGGATCGAGGCAAACAAACTCTCAGGAATAAGGTCATTCCTTTGGTCAAGGTTCTATGATGACATCATTACATGGAAGAGGTTACGTGGGAAACTGAAGATGACATGAGGACTCGGTATCCCATCTTTTTGAAGGAACGGGTAAAGTTTTAAATTTTGAGGGTGAAATTTTTCTAGAGGGAAGAATTGTGACACCCCAGATTTCGCCCGACTAATTAATTAACCAAGACGAATTTTATTAGCATAGATTATCTAATTTAATGGATGAATTTAGGACTTAAGACAATTAAATTATGCCTTGTATGATCATTATATGTACCAAATGTTTTGCCTTTTTAGATTGTTAGCTATGCTGCCTATCCTCGCATCACCCATTTCCCGGTACGAAGCTCCCATGGTTCTAGAGGTTGAACACCATGTGTTCACCAACCTTGAATTTTCAAGCACCATGTTTGTACGATACATGGCTGTGTTGTTGGTAGACATAGGACAGCCCGACTTGATCTCTTATCGCTTTGTGGCCATATTTGTGTTGGTGGATGGTCGCCTCGAAGGGCCACTCCCATTCCTTCATACCCCAAGGGCAGGTAGTGGGAACAATGTGGAGGACTAGGTGCTTGTGGATGATGGAGCGTGGTGGAGGGATCATGCTAGTTGTTTGACGTGATCGAAACTTTTTGGGGATGAAGGATCGTGTAGTCAATTTAGATGGATGGATGGACAGCGGTAAGTGGTCAGCCAAGGCAGGTTAGGGAGATAAGTATCTTTTTGGAAGTTCTCTCAGTTAGGTTTTTTTTAATGTAATTCCTATCACCCGATTGTAAATATAATTATGTAAATAATGAAAGCACGATTCCTCTTATTATTGATTCTTTTGTGATACATGTATATTCATGTCATAAATGCTAACCTTTATAAAAGACTTCCGCTTGCATGACAACCTAAACTAATTAAAGAGTAGGGATTAATATGTGATGGACTAGGATGTCACAACTATAAGTTTGGGATATTAGTGACACAAGACAACAATTATGGTAACTATGTCATAGTGGGCAAGATTTAGGATTTTTTTATGGCAAACAAGAAATATTTTATCACACTAGTATAGATTTAGAGTAATGGTGACACGGAAAAAAAAACGTTTGGGGCGATATCACAGTGAACAGAGTTTAGTGTTTTCGGTGGTAAATGGATAGTATCTTTATTACATTGGTTTAAGTTTAAGGGTTTTGGTGACAAAACAAAAGTTTAGAGTATTGGTGCCACAATGGGTATCGTTTAAGGTTTTAGGCAATATTTGACCTGAATTAATATGGATTTTCCTTGGGGAAGCATTGACAGTATACGCAAAAAGTATTTGATTTTTTGGGATAAAGTTTCCAAAAGAAAGGAAAATGGTGCTATGAGACTTAAAAAAGCAAAGCAGAGAAATGAAGCCTTTTGACTAAATTTAGGCGTCATGCTCAATAGGAAGTAAAGGCAAAATGGCTGAATTGATCAGGTGCAAGTAATTTCGCGAAATAAATGTGGAACCCGCGAGAACTCCTATGGGCAGGTCTATGATCATGAAGGCCTATAGAGTGGGAGACATTCATTTCTAGAGGGCATTCCAATCCCTTGAAAAGGGTCCACATGTTGAGTTCTGGAAGGCTATCATGGATTGAAAGGACTTGCCCCCTTTGTGAACTTGGAGGACAGTGGGATTTTCATCGTGTGCCTCGTCCCCTCTCTATTGAGATTCAAAACACCGTCACAAGCATGGAGATTGGAAATAAACAAAATGGGTATAAGCAAGCCTTCTGGAATCTTTTCACATATGAAGATTTTTGTGCTAAATCTGCTTATGATCTCACCGAAGGAAGCGGTGGGACGTTCGATATAACATGGAAGTGGAAATGGATTTGGAAAACAAGTACGATTCACCAAACCCAATCCTCTTGTAGATGTTTACAGAATGGCATTGCAGTTATGAGCGACCTTGCTGACAGATGCCTCCAGTCGATTAATTCTTGCGGTTAATGCAAGCAGCAATCAGAGACGATTGATCATATGCTAAGAGAGTGTTGGACTGCTAAGGAACTTCGCAGCACGCCAAAAGCTCCTTAAATTTTCTTTGATTGACTCCATCAAACCCTGTACAGATGGATTAAAGCAAACTATAGCTCGAATACAAGCAACAAAAAATCAAACATCTCGTGGAAGATCATCTTCCTGTTCACCCCCTGGAGCATATAGCACAAGTGTAATAAAACGGTTTTTAATGCACAGGAAAATGTTCCTGATATGACAAATTCCGGTCAATCGAAGAAGGCTACAGAATCCATTTAAGCGTAACACAAATACACGTAACCAAATGGACCAAATGGAGGAGCATCGCATCAAGTGGAACAAACCCTTAGCAAACTGGTGCAAGCCAAATAAGGATGGTGCGGCAGGTGAAAAATCAGGCATCATTGGTAGTGGAGGCTTATTCGTGACAGCAAAAGAAGATGGTTCAAGGGATATTCCAGGAATATATTACATTAAATTATCTCGATTTAGTTGATAATTTAATGAACTAGATTAGATTATATAAAGATGAAATGAATGTGGCCATAAGGCCCATAACCTGTGGTACACAAGCTCAAGCTTGTGGACGCATCGTGGCGGCCATGGCAGCTAATGCTTTGAGCTCACAACAGTTGTTCACTAGATCCTTTCGAGTCATGAAGCTTGAGGCCACCTTGTCCACTCACATCCTTCGAGCTTGCAGCAGCCATGGCAGCTTATGTTTCGAGCCACAAAACTCGAGGCCAAGGCTGCTCAATTGATAGTCGTCGTGAGTAGGTATGAATAATAGTTTTTGTATTGTTGCGTGTTAAAATTGTGGGTTTCGATTTGGCAGGATTTGAAGAAGAATAGGAGGAAGGGGAGGGAGGGGGAGAGGGAGAGGGAGAGAGAGAGAGACCCAACATTTGAAAAAATAATCCAATATCACGTCGGCAAATTCCGTAATTTGATTGATATAGGGAAAATCGGTGGCTTTTTTTTAAACCCATCCGTTTCTCTTCATTGTCCTATTTCTTTTCCACTGAGCCTGATAGCCTCTACTGATTAAAGATTACATCGTCTTCCATAACATTACGAATTCAAGTCATGTCCTAAGCAAACTTTTGACCAACTTATACTTTAGGCATCCACTACCTTATGTTGATAGACTTTCTATTTTCTAGTCCACCGGTACCTATAATGACAAACTCCTTAATTCTAAACATTCAAATTCCAGGTGAACGACATAGTTGTGATTCAAACTGAACATCTTGTAGTGGATCCAAGGCCCCAAAATAACACTTAGGTGGACTTGTGATTGTGCTTGGGCCATACGATGGAGAGGATCCAATCATAGAGTGCAACTTAATTTGTGTTTTTGTAAAAATGTATATATATATATATATTACGATAGGGTATCTTCAATCAATTATTTTGAGGTCCTACACTAAGTTTTGTAAAAGGAATTTCACAAAATTAAATGAAAATAATCATGTAATAGTTTAACTATTGCTTTCTGATTTCAAGGGAAAATAAAATGATCAATTTGCTGTACCGGACAGATAAGCCTCCCAATCAAAGCTTATTAATTGATAGACTGAAGATAAAAATTCAGACTATTACCTTGATCTCATCGAAGGACCTATTAGGTAAAAAATCCACAAGTTTTCCAAATAAGAACTCAGATACATCTTTTAACGTGTTCTTATCTATGAATAAATTTTGATAAAAGAAAAGGGGGGGGAACAGATGTTTTAAGTCATATGAGAAAGCGACAGTAAACGGAGAGAAGAATAAATCCCTGTCCCAAAACTTGAAAAGAGACCTATCAAAAAGAGTCGAGAGTCCTGCAAAAATAGGCAGCAAAAATCCCACGAAAGATAAAGATTTGTCGCAAAAGCAAAGGGTTGCATGCAACATCGCAACCACAGGCACTTCTTGTTTCAACAGAAGCCCTCAGATATGAGGACAGTGCAAACAATCCAAAGGATAGATAGCGAAGACAGAAATGCCATGCACCCAACGTGAATGAGCCCGTAAATCGGAGCCCTCGACTCACCTCGGCCAGGTAATAAGAAGAATCATAATACATATGGCCAGCAGCACTCGGCTTTGTTGCTGAAAGGAACTCGAGAGGCGTGATAGCCTGAAACTCTATGCATTACACAATGCTTCAGTTACAGTTACACCGAAGAGTTCAAAACCCAGGAACTCAAGACTCTATAGTCTTATCAACCGTGTCAATACCAATTTGTAGCTCCACAACAGCAACAAAATCAGTGAAAACAGTGAAAGTAAAATGCATTTCTTCAATAACAGGAACCTGTTTCATGCTTTGGCCTCGTTCACCGTGGCCTAGTTGATTGATAAAATGCCATGCACAACATCATATATCGAGGGTTGAGCTCAGCAAAGACCATCGAGGAAATGAAGTCTTGAGTTGGTAAACATAACAGTTGATTGGTACATAATGTGAGAAAAACCATTATGCTGCTTGAGGCAATTTTAGATTATACGGTGTCTTCTTGGTCTTGCCATGTTCCACAATCTCTGTTGCCAATTCAACCTTGCATTCCCGAACCAAGAAATCTACAACATTCTGCAGAGTATTTGTTACACGAAGTAACTTTTGATCCATGGCCTCGATGCAAAGCCTATGTGCCAATTCATAGTCACCCTTTTCACAAAGCAAGGGGCCAAGAGCGGATACAGTCACCCGATCAACATTGCACTTACTCTCAACAAGCCGCCGATACCAGTTCTTGGCTTCATCCAAGTCTCCATTTCGGCAACACCCAACGATAAAAGCATTGTAGCTGTGTGTATCAGCCTGGATTCCCTTATCCCGCATTTCATCTAACAGCTTAACAGCATCTGCGACTCCGTTCTGCAAAACTACTCCACGAAGTCTTGGATTGTAACTCCTGACGCTAGGAGTGACATTCTTGGTCACCATTAAATCCCATATCTTCTCGCCTTCCGATAACCTGCCATTTCCATAAGAAGCCTCAAGCAGGGTATTCCACGTTATCAAATTAGGCTCAACCCCTTTTCCCTCCATCTCATCAAGCAACGAAACAGCAGAATCAAGATCACCCATCAGGCAATAACCCTTAATAACCGTATTGTAAGTGCAAACATCGATGACCAGAGACAGCTTCTCCGGCAACAGCCGGAAGATCTCCTCGAACTCATCGAACTTCTTGGAATCGACACAGGCGGCCAAAAGGGCATTGAGGTGCACCAGCGAGGGCTTCCCAGATAGGCTAGGCATTTCGTCGAACAGCTTCCGGGCGTGCTCGAACATGCCCGCCTTTCCGTAGAGACCGATAAGACGGACCGCGAACTTGTCGCTCGAGCCCGCCACGTACTGCTTCTGGTGCTCGAGGAGGTCTCCGATCAGGGCGAACTGCTGGTGGTAGGCGAGGCGTTGGACGGTCTTCTCGTACGGGACGCTGTTCCGACGGAAGTGGGTCGACCGGGAGAGCTTCTTGAACTTGGCGACCACCTTCCGGAGGTCGTGTCGTCCGCTGAGATGGTCTACGCGAGGGCGGGGTGGCGGCTTGGCGAAGATGCCGCTGAGGCGACGGAGTACGGAAGACATGGATGGGGCGTTGCTCGCTTCCGCCAAAGGTTCGGACACTTCGGAGGAAGGGCTTTAGAACCGTCTTGAGTATAGTTGCATTGCAAAGCAATGGCAAAAACCAAGTCAATTAATTAGCTAATTCTCGATCGATGATCATTTGAGATCGACTCGTCTAATTTCGAATTTAGTTCGAGGCCGAGTTATTTGATTATCTTGTCGAAAATGGAGATCGAACTCGTTATTACTTAAATCCGACGAGCTAGCTCGCGAGTTTCATCAAACTTTTATTAATTTTTTTTGAAAATAGGTCATGGTTATGAAAAGAAAATACCAATACCAGGAAGATACTTAGTATTTGCGTTTATTAGGCTGGAGTTCATTTTTATTTATAAGTTCCAGCTTGGATATTTCGATTTTCTAGCTACTTAAACGAAAAAAAGGGGTGATTTTATGAATTTCAGGAGGAAACGTGCCTTTATAATATTTTACTGTTCAATGGAAAATGCAACATGTCTCAACCCGGATGCTTATGACTATTTTACTTTCCGATTCAACGATAAAATGTAGGGGCAAAATTTGATGCTAATAGGAGGGCGATATATATGTGCCCTAATTATTTTGGAATAGGCATTGTGGTGTCTCCATGGCCATTATGACGAAGCAATTTAACAAAAGAATTAATTGTAAATTTTTTTTATATGGTACAAAGCCCCTTTTTTTAAGAAAAATAAAACTACGACGTGTGGCGAGATGATTTTGATTTTCGAACAAATACGTTAAAAGGATTTGTGGACCTATAATAACATTATTTTCTTAGTTTCTCTAGGCAAAAATATTCCAGTATCCATAGACATCACAACTCGAGGGAACGAAAGAAATGCATCCTTAAGCGTTATCATGCGGACTCACACTGTCCCAAAAAATGTTCGGCAAAAGGATTCACCGAGTCTAATGTTGCCTCATCCTCATTAAACTTGTTTGCACAAAATCCAGTCCGAGGTGCTCTGCTCCTCCAAATGTTGCCGCGGCGGCCCTCTTTTTCCAATTTTAGCTCTCTCCTGATCGGCCTTCTCTCTCCCTTACGCCTTTTTTTCTGTATCACCACCCTCGTCGAAGACGGGGACGACAACAATCTTGAGATCCGTGGATCTCAGTCTCGCTCGAGGCTCGATGAGCGCTACTTTATCATGGCCTAGTGGCTGAGGCAATGTCGTCTATGACACCAGAGATATGGAGGGTTGAGGCCAGCAAGCACCATTCGGAGAAACGAATCTGACAAGTAGTAACCATAAGATCGAAAGCATGAAAAATTGTCGTTACTCTGCTTGAGGCAATTCTAGATCATACGGTTTTTTCTGCGCCTTGCCATGTTCCACAATCTCTTTTGCCAGTTCAACCTTCAATTCCCGAACCAGAAAATTCACAACATACTGCAGAGTATCCGTTCCGAGAAATAACTTCTTATCTATGGCCTTGATACAAAGCCCGTGAGCCAATTCAAAGTCACCCTTTTCACAAAGGAAAGGAGTGAGAGCAGATACTGTCACCCGATCGAGAGCACATCCCCTCTCCATGAGCCGGCGGTACCAGTTCTTGGCTCCCATCAAGTCTCCATTTCGGCAACACCCAACAATAAAAGCATTGAAGCTATAAGTATCAGCCTCGATTCCCTTATCCCGCATTTCATCAAACAGCTTTACGGCATTGGCAACTCTGTTCTGCGAAAGTAACCCGCGAATTCTTGTATTGTAACTCCTGATGCTAGGGTTAAATTTCTTGCTCACTATTAGATCCCATATCTTCTCTCCCTCCAAGAACCTGCCATTTACATGAAAAGCCTCAAGCAGGGTGTTCAACGTGATTAAATCAGGTCCAATCCCCATTTTCTCCATCTCATCAAGCAATGAAAGAGCCGGATCAAGAGCCCCCATCAGGCAATAACCCTTAACAACCGTATTGTAAGTGCAAACATCAACATCCAGCGAAAGTTTCTGCGGCAACAGCCGGAAAATCTCGTCGACCTTATCGAGTTTCTTGGAACAAATGCAAGCGGCCAAAAGGGCATTCAGGTGCAGCAGCGAGCGGTCAGTCTTCAGGCTAGGCATTTCGTCGAACAGCTTCTGGGCATGCTCGAACATGCCCGCTTTACCGTAAAGACTTATCAAACGGGCCGCGAATTTCTCGCTGGAGCCCCCCACGTACTGCTTCTGGTCTTCGAGGAGTTCCTCGATCAAGGCGAACTGCCGGTGCTTGGCAAGGCGCTGGACGGTCTTCTCGTAGAGGACACGTCTACGACGAAACTCGGCCGACTCGGAGAGTTGCTTGAACTCGGCGACCAGTTTCTGGAGGTCGCATTGTTTGCCGAGGTCTACGCGGGGGAGTCTGGGCCGTCCGGTGAAGACGCCGTGGAGTCGCCGAAGCACTGAGGACATGCCGTGTCGGTTTTTCCCACGAGCGGGATCAGAGGAATGTTCTTTAGAAAGGGTTGTCTCGTTTGCGACAACGGGGTCGGACTCCCTTTCAAAGTTGCAATGTAAGTCGTTTTAGGGTCAATTCAATGTCCTAAAACTTGCCTTAAACGTGTATTTAAATCGTAAAACCAATCTTTTGGGTTCTAAAATTTCTAAAAGAACATAAAGTGAGGATTTCCATAACCCAAAGTAATATTCATTATAAATTTTTACCATACCACTTGCATATTCTAGAACCTAGAAGTTAATGTATTATAGGTTCCAGTTATACCCAGATTCCACTTGTATTATTAATTAAATAATTGTAATGAATCATCATATGATTACATGTTGCTATAATTCATTAATCACAACTTAGATTTAGACACATGAAAAATATGAAATATTAACAAAGTAAAAATTTTAGCCATAAAATGGAAACTCAAACTTATAGTTCCAAATTATACACTTAGCATTAGGTGCCATGAAATACTGTAGAATCATGTGAAGATAAAAACAATAAAAATGCAAAAACTTGTTTCAAGTTCTAAGATTCACCTACTTAGAACTTGGAATTTACCCATTGAAGTAGGTTTTCCAATATTTGAAACTTGAAATGTATCATGCATATCTTAGAACTTGAAACCGAACAATTTCCTAGTGGTCCAGTTTTTAGTTCTAGGTTGTACTTTCAAACCATGCTCACCCCTAACCTCTAGTAACTTAAGAGAGGTGAATTTGATTTTTATTTTTGGGTTTCTGTTAACTTATTTAAATTCCCAAAAATAATTCTCGAGAGATATGTTGGACATTAATTCGTGACTTTTGGTGGTTGGCTTTCTCCGATCAAATCTGAAAAGTTACGTTTCTTAGCTTAGTTGATGAGTAAAAAAATAGACGAACATGTCCATTCGTACTGTTCTATAATCTTAGATTCTCTAATTATTGCGTGCAAATGAGCATCTGAAAATATCTTTTCTTCTCACTATTAAAATTTTCCCCCTTTTTCACTTCATCTTTTTCTTTAGACTAACCATTAGAAGAAGTTTAAAATTTTTCTATCTCAAATTTTTTTTGCATTTTTTGTATTTTCCTCTCCATCCCCAATTTTCTAACACATTTAATATAAAAGGATAGGTTTTAGACCAACCAACAGAATTTATCAAAAGGGAAAAGTTAAACAACTAGCTGGTAATGTAAGAGATTATGCTAAGGTGGATTTATCATAACTATATGCAAGAAGAGTATAATATTCCAATGGGCAATATGTGTACGAGGAAAGTGAAACTACGTAAAAATAAAATTAGGAAAAAGCATGTCGAGAATATATATTAAAAAAGAAGAATTAGTTGTGAAAAGGGTGGAAACGAGCCATTACCCATTGGATACAAGAATGTACAAAGAGATCTTTAAATCATATCTATTGTGAGAATTTGTGAGATCACTAAGATTGTCCTAAAAGCTTAGTCTAGTCTTTCTGGTCTTTTTGCCAACAACTAAGCGTAGAAATTTAATTGGGGAAATAAATGGGATCAAAAAAGATTTGAACTCATAACCTCTAAATCTAATATCATGTGGGATTTTGTAGGATCGTGACTAACTATTCTAAAAACTTAAATTATTAGATGAATGTATGATGTATTATTTAAATATTTTAACACATATAACCCTAATGTAGGTTGTTTGTAGTTTTATGTCCAAAGTATCCTTTTCATCCTTCCATGGGGAACTTCTAATAAAATTCACTATAGTCAAGGAAGATATGGAAAATTAAAACGGGGCTTCATTGATTAGGAACATATAGGTATATATAGTCATGTATATGTATAGTTATATAGATATTTTTAAAGAAAGGGTTTTCAAGTTCCAAAAGAATGATGATGCATTCTGTTACTGTTCTGGTAAGCCAAGTACACAACTTTTCCATTGCCTTGCGCCTTGGAGAGCACATATACTAGGCGTCTGCAGTACGGCTCATTCGTTCTTTCCAGTCAACTATGGCAACTGCCCACTTAAAATCTTACATTGAGTCAGGCAAACTGATCAACGAACCCTTTTATGGACAATGATCAATGGAAACCCTTTTCATTTTTCTACAGAAGCGAGCATGATTCCCATCATTTTGCCCAGTAATTACTCAGCCCTTGATTATCTTACAAGCCCATATGAATAATCTTTTTTCTTTCTCTTTTTGTCTTTTAGGGTTTTGTCATAAATGAGATTGCTCAACAGAATGGAATTAACAACTGGACTGAACTACCCAACAAATTTAGCAGCAAGATAGGAACTCACAGCAACCAACAGAATTTCTCTCCTACATGGCATGATAGTCTTGTGAGCATATGCTTTATATTACCAATCCAAGACTAGCTTCCATTTCAAGTACTTCTCATTCTCAATGTCTCCTCCTCAACAAGATTTATCCCAATTGGCCACTCACTTGAAGTTCAATCCATCCTTGATTTGCGGCATGGACGGACTGTGCTTAAGTGAAATTGGAGGTTGCAAAGATGGGAGGATTGGCCGAGGGCAGCTCGAGGACGATGGTGACGACACTCAGTTCAAGTCCAAGAACCTGGAAGCCGAGAGGCGGAGGCGATTAAAGCTGAGCCAGAGGCTCCTGACACTACGCTCATTAGTCCCGAAAATCACAAATGCAAATACCCACGAACCTACTGATCATTTTTGTGCGGACATATATGAGTATAGATTCTGACCTGCGAATATTTTTGTGCTTTTCTGTCTATGTCAGATGAACTTGGCAACAATTTTAGATGATGCAGCAACTTACATAGTGGAGCTGCAGAAGAATGTGGAGGCCCTGAGCGACCAACTTCTTGAAATGGAGGCATCGTCTGAAGACGGGCCAAAGGCATTGGTCGATGAGATTGATGCAGCACAGGATATGGAGGCAAATGGGATTAAGGTTTAGAAATTCAATGTCGCGTCATCTTTTGATGCTGACTTTTGAAACTGATTGGTCTAACTCTTTGTTGGTGGGTGCACAGCCAGATGTTCAGGTGACCGGCATCGATGAACATAAGCTGTGGATTAAGATTGTAATCCCGAAGAGAAGGAGCCAATTCCCCAAGTTGTTGGAGATGCTGAGTATTTGTGGTTTCGAACTGACAGATACCAGCATCACCACATTCAAAGGCGCAATGCTCATATCGTCATGTATGGAGGTATGCTCAACAAAAGTATATGAACTTTGGCAATTGAACATGGCTGATCAATGGTCTGTGATTATGTGTTTTATGGTTCAGGGAGCTTCTGGCGAAATGCTCAAGGCTTCACAGACCAAAGACTTGCTCCAAGAGATCATCAAAGGCATTTAATCAGACAAAAATTTTATAATTAGGAAACATCTTAAGACATAATAAAATGAGGGGACATCTCTCCAATTTTCTGTTTTCTTCCCTAGATACATTATCCTACACATTTATGATTATCTAAGGACTGGTGATTGATTCTGTGGATTCCGCAATTGGAAAGTCAGATTAAGCTTGAAATATATGCATGAGAATGATTTACATTTTTTATACGTAACAATAACATGATGGATCAACTGTAGAATCATACCTAACCAATCCTTAGTATATGATAATAAGTGAACCTCAAGAAGCGAGACATTGAAGTAGAAAGCTGTCTTCAGTTCATCATGCCTGTCAAGAGAGGCAATAAAAGAAATCAGGAACATGGGATACCAAACAGAGTTATGTAATGTGGTCCGACTCTTGCCTCAAGACAGACTTACTCAAAACTCTTTTCATATTACTTAAAGATACAAACTTCGCAATCTGTTCGATTCCACGTGACTATGATTTTGCAGCTGATATCTAATTTGTTCCAGCTCACTGATTTGCTTACAGTCAGTGCACGCTCGTCCCATGGTGATAGAGCATTACATATCCAACAAGACAGTGAGGTATTCCCTGGCAAAACGGAAAGAATCTCATTGACTAAATTTCTTCTTCACAAGAGTGTTGAACGTTCCTGAGACCGTCTTAGAAAGAAAGACACACTTGTTCTTGCTTGTCTTATGTGAACTGACATTCATCTTCTTCAATGACCGCGCATATAAAATAATAGGTAAGAGTCTCAATACATGGTCTTTGGATGTTTCCTCGGATCAAGCCTACCCAAACGCAACCTCCCCTTGTTAAAGCAAAAACATCTTTCTAAGTTTTGACGCTTGTTTTCAAAAGTTTGAGTCAATCTTAACCTAAAATATGGTTTGCGCTTGTTAACCATGGTCTTCTGACCGTGGTCTTACCAACTTTTTCTAAATTACTTTACAAAAGAAGGATTCAACTCAATCCTATTCACTTTATATAAGCCTCTCACGTCTCATATTATTTGCATTGCTCTGCATTCTTGGTCCAAGAATCCTTCAAGGCAGCAATTACATGGCTCGGCTGCATCCAGCCATGTATATTGCATCAGCCATGTTTTTCATGTTCGTGGCCAAGACGTGGGCAAATGATGATTTGGGCATGTCAGGACTACCAACGGAGAGAAGCAATCCACCTGCTCTGAGTCCGGCTCCATCTGAAGGTGGGATTGGATCAAGCGTGATGGCAGAAGCTCCAGTGATGAGAGCCACGAGAAGAGTACAGAGGCATCATTCTTCCGGCGCAGCTGGTGGGGATGTGATCCTTGGAGGATTTGTGATGGCCTTGGTCGTGGTAGTCTTGTGCTACATCCGGGTTACAAGAAAGAGCAAAGAGACTGATCATGTCTGAGAATTTCATAGTTTTCAGTCACTCACATTTGATCATTATTCTTGATGTCAAGAAGAAAATAGACAAGCGATTGTGAGTGGAATATGAAATGGGCATCACAAGGTTCGCCAAGGATAGTTGTAGCGCATCAAGTAATTGTGGTCATTTTAGTGCATTTTTGAATAGGAAAGAGGCTATATGTGCATTATATTGATTGAGGGTTTGTAGTAGAATGATCTGATCAAGTGATGTCTACATGGTACCAAAACCAATTTGATCTCTTTCTATAGTATACTCATGAGGTGCCACAGTTTCATAATTTTCTCTCCTAGTCTCATGTCCAGATTGGTTTTTGACAAGCAGTATTTCTGATGCCTTCGTCAGGCATTAGGGATAATCACAATTTATCTACACGCCGAACAAATTTATCCAGCAGCATATTAGGTAAATCATATGAACAACCTAAATCTCTTTACTACATGAGATGTAGTTCAAACGTACAAGAGACAATACCACAATTAAAAAATTACAGTTACAGACGAGAATTAGTCTAGAAAGTATCCAAAGAGTTCTTATTAACCATCAAATATCGACTTGGTAATCAAAAACTAGAAAGTAACCATTTAACTGGTACACTCAAACGGATTCAGTGGAGAAGGTGGGGGAGATGGGAAGTTTTGCACTTTATGTTCACCTAAAACACTGTTGGCTTGAGCAAGAATACCAAAGAGAGGGGAAAAAAAAAAGCGAAGAAGTTATAGCCAATACACAACACAAACAAAGGCACCTGAAAACACGATGAAAATAACATCTTACCCTCAAAGTGTGGCTTGAGTTAAGTAGTGAACAAATGGCTAAAAGAAACGAGCACCGGTTGGGGGAGCTAAAATTTTTTTAAGAATGATATAAAACTAAAGCAGAGCTCAGGTGAACAGAGAGGTCATACTTACAATAATGTAGTAGTGCAAGAAAAGACATATGGAAAAGCAGAGCACATGTTTTCAAACCTAAAATCTCTCGTTTATTTTGTTTGGTCGTTTGCTTTGACCAGAAGCCGTTCACACTTACACCCCTCCCAAGTCCAACCAAAGACCAAGATTTCTCCAGTTTAGACTGCCCTAGTCAGTAGGTTTGCAAATCTAACTTCTTGGAAACTCCTGGTCATGCATGCTCAATAAAGTATTGCATTGTAGGTTGAATAACAGCATTAAAGTTGATTTCTTTGACATGCCAAAAGATTTGAATTAGGCATGAACTGTGATTCTTGAAAACATATTGCGAGTTACATCTTTTCTGTGAACGTCGGAGATGAAGCACTTGACTACTCCCGACACATTGTGTAGTCTCATGCCTGATTAATTGGGATGACGCGTTCTTCAAGTTCAACGTGATGTTGAATCTATATTATACCATCTTTTTAATGATTTCGTAGACCCTTTAAATTGTTTTGTCAGTTTCATATGTGCAGCCTCATATGCCTGCTCAATCTGTCACGTGTCTTCACCGGCATGCGTATAAAATAACAAAAGTTAGCTTTTAAATTCTGGCAGCAGAGAATATGAGAAGCAAAATTATGATACAAAATCATGTGGTTTCTCATGCTCAGGCGAGAATCTAGAATCTATGCCTGCATGATATTAATCTCCAGTCATATCCCATGAAATGGCTTGACCAATAGACGAGAGATAAGTGAGATTCATTGTGACATCTCTTTCCTTCTTTCTTTTTCTTGTGCTTTATGCAGGAAAATTAAGAACAATCAACGAGGATCAAAAGATTGAATGGTAATGATCTGAACTCTGTTCTTCCAAATGGCTTGAGCTCTTCACCACCTTCGATTCACAAACTCATCCCCACAAACAATTTCGATATCTCTGTTTGCAATTTTCATCTATCTAATTTGAGAACTTCGTTTGCTTGTGGATTTTTTACAAGCTAACCTCTGAAGGGAAAGAAAAAAAGTGAGAGCAAACACCCAAAACTCCCAAGAAACAAAAATGGAGCAGACTTTCATCTCAGAGCTTCAAATCCAATATTCTTCCTCCCAATATTCGGCTGTAGAACCTCCAAATCTGCAACATCAGTACAAAACGGAAAAGAATTAAATTAATGACAATCTGTTTCAGGTTCTCACCAGAGCACAAGAAACTAAAAAAGTTCCAACTTTTTCTTTCTGCATTAACATTGAGAGAGAGAGAGAGAGAGGGGGAGGGAGGGAGACCTCCAGACCCCAAGATCAAACAATATGACATCAGAAGATGGATCGTCCACTATAATATGCTTCACTGGAAGCCACAGAAACAGCTCTTTCTGAGACAGACCTCCATTCTCATAAGCTTACCGAACACCGATCAAAGCCCAAAAAGCCAAAAGCATCAAAACAGTGAAAAACCCAAGAAAGAGACGATTTCAATGCTGAATTCTTTTTGCTCTGCCACTACCATAAGTGAGGTTGGCTCTCACGACGCTGTCGAAGTAGGCTCTGGTTTCGAACTTGGCCAGGCAGGGACGGTCCAGGAGGACTTCGAGGAGGCCACCTGGGTGGAAGGTGAACGACTTGACATCGTGCGGGAAGAGCCCTCCGCACAAGCCTTAGCTTCGGAGGAGGCTTTGGACGGAGTTGGATGAGGAAGACGACGAGAGAGTGGATTCAGGGAAGACAAAGAGGAGAGAGAGAGAGAGAGAAAGAAAGGGAAAGCGGAAAGATTTCCGTGTCAGTGACGTTCTTGTGAATGGGAGGAGAGCTCGGGACTGCCGACGACATGGGTGTGCTGTGTTGACTCAGGTTTCAATCAGGATTTATGTTAATATATTACGATCAAATTTAGGGAAGAGGAAAAAATATGGTGCCTTCGCCGACTTACTATAATACAAAAGAATGAGATTCAATAATTGAATTGTTAATTCATATGATCGTGGCGCATATATATTTATTTATTTTTCTGTTGTACAAAAATGCTCCCAAAGTTCAAACGTTCAACCAGAAAATGATAGTTATATTTTCTTGGTCATCCTAGTCCTAGACAGAACCTCCCAGACAAAATGAAGTGGAAGACCAAAGGTCACAATTTTCTGCCCTTTCCTTAAGCCACATTGATTACTAGAAACCTGGGTCCAACTAGAAAGCTTTCAAATGAACTGTTTCGGTCAAAAACAGAAAGCGGTCAAGTCATAAGTTGGTCAATGTAAATGACTTGCTGAGCTGAACTTGCATTAAATTTTGGGTTAATATAGTTAAAAATCTCAAATTAGTATCTCATTATACATTTTTCATCCACCAATTTTTATTCACAGAAAGTCTTAAATCAATTATCCCAACTCAAATCTATTCATTGGCATTCCATCTAATTCAATACATGCGACAAATGACTATAAGACAAATCTGACATGGAGAATGACAGATCTGAATTCTGAATTGAAAAACTCATGTGTATGGACACGTATCTATATTAACTGGATAATTGACAAAATGTTGAGGGATGGTAGATTTGGGCAGAGACGAAATTTAATTTGAAATTATGTGTCTTGAGGATATTAATTTGAGATTTTTAATAGTATTTATTCTTAAATTTGTTACGGAGAAAACCTCTCCTGTTATCCTCCAGGTCTATGCAGAAGAATATTCAGGACCGCATATTTTGTAGTTTATGAAATCAATCTTCAGCTTGCTGAACATAGTGGCTTATCAAATCTCGTTAACACATTAAATTGACTTTTATTTTTTTATTAGGCTGAAATAGATAGAGGAGATTCTCCATCATCAGTGTGTGTTACATGCGACAGATGAATGTCTCAAAAGACGTCGATCGAGAGCACATCAAGGGATTGATAAACCAAGCATGGAAAAGCATTAATACTCATTGCTTTGGCAATGAATCTCCGACCCTTTGTTGATGTCGCTGTGAACGGAGCTCGAGCTACGCATATGCTATACCAGTCCAAAGATGGTTTCAGCAGTCCAAGACGGCGACATCAGGCTACAAATTCTATCCACGGTGATCGAGCCTCTTACTCTCGACTGAGATATTAGCGCAAGGTCTAACTATAATGTGTCTTATCAGGTCCTATTTATGTTGAGTCTTTTTGTTTAATAAAAACTTGATCAATCGTCAGTCTAGCATAAATATCCCAAGTCGAAAGTTTGTTACTTAAGTAGATTGAACAAAATCAATAAATAGATGTAGTTGATGAAAAGTCACCAGTTTATATGAAGTTGATGGACTTAATGTGACCTCAATACCTAGTGTCATACACACATACATATGTATATTATATTATATTTACTTAGGTCTTGGTGGCCAAGAATTTTTTTTTTTTGGTCTGAAAATGTAACATTTCATTCAAGTAGGCAAAATGTTACAACCCTTAGTCAGGTTTCAGAACATAAGAGATCCAAGAGAAGTTGGGGAGGTGAAAAAGCCCAAGTCGAGGGAAGGGTGCCGTGGCCATGGGCCTTAGCAGCCCAATCCGCGATAGAGTTGGCCTCTCTTATGCAATGTTGTATTCGGAGATTGGAGAAACAGGGGAGCAACGTAGCGGTTTCCACAAACAACACCCGACTCTCCCATGGTGGCAAGCTGAGGTGATTCACAGTCTCCACAAGGACCAAGCCAATTTGATTCCAGCAGCAGGTGATTGTTTGCTTTTCCTTTTTGCAGCAAATGTTTGAGAGTGAGGATTAGGGCTTGAACCTCTATTTGTAGCGCCGAGGATGCTTGAACACTGCTAGTAAAGCCATCGAGCAAGGTTCCAGTGTGATCACAACACACACACGCTATGGCTCCCTTGGTGCTCGCTGTTGGAAAAGCCCCATCAATGTTGATCTTGATGACGCCAGGCTCTGGAGGGCTCCATGTCAGATTAGGTTTTAGCGATTGTGTCCTTGGTTTCTACTCCGGCTGCAGACAGCAGGGGCAATCCGTGCGTAGTTGTGAGGGCCACTTCTATGACCTATTCTAGGTTGGTTCGTTGCTGTTGGAAAACAAAATGGTTGCATGCCTTCCAAATTTGCCATAGAATGGAGGCAATGGTCGCTAGATAAGGTAAGTTGGCACCATTCTCAATCATATCTGCAAACCAAGCATCCATTCTATTTGTGCTGTGTGTTGAGATCTTGAATATTAATTTTGGGATGTGACCAAATACCCTACGTGTCCAAGGGCACAAAAGAAAGATATGTTCTGTTGTTTCTAGGAGGTTAGATTGACATAACTGGCATACCGGATCTGGGATAATACGTCGGTGGTATAGGTTGTCCTTTGTAGATAGCGCATTGTTGCATAAGGACCACATAAAGATGCAAATTTTAAGGACTGTCTTCACAATCCAAATCTGCCGCCATAATCTTCGTGGGGTTTGGTAGGATGAGGATGCTCGGGTATGAGCTTTGCTGTGATATGTCTGTTCGAAGGTGATTGTACCCACTCTTCACAGTATACATACCATTTCGTGTCCCTTTCCATATGAGTTGGTTTGCTATGGAGGCGGGTCGTAACTATAAGGCGAGAATTTCCTCTATAGTTTGGTCATCAAAACTATTGCGATGAAGGGGAATATTCCATTTACTCTGTTCCGGAATTATGAAATTTGCCACCTTTACAGGTTCTCCTCTAGGTGTCGGCCCACCTATAATTCCTTTTGATAGCCACTTATCTTCTTGGACTTGTTTCTGTTGCCCATTGCCTATTGACCACTGGAGTTGGGACAAAATGGACTCTCGCCTAGCAGTAGACTTTGTCAACCCTAGGACGGTCTAGCTCCTTTTTTCGCATGCCAAAATTCCCTAGAGTGAAAATACAGTCCTTTGAATATTCTGCTCCACAAGGAGGATGGGTTTTGGAGAAGTCGCCATGCTTGTTTCCCTAGTAACACTTTATTGAAGGTGAGTAAATCTTGAAAGCCAATTCCCCCGGTGTCTTTCTTGTCTTTAAGTAGGTCCCATGTCTTCCAGTGAATGCCTAACCTGCTACAATTAGTTTGCCACCGGAACCTTGCTATCTTCTGCTCAATGGATTTACATATAGAGACAAGAATTTTAAATATCGACATTGCATGCTGCGGGAGTGCCTATACTACGGTTTTTGGGATAAGTACATTATTGGTGCCATAAGTTGTGTACGACGCTCACTTTGGTGCTAAAAGTTTCCGCCGGATCACTTAAATGCCAAATCGGAGAAAAAATGATCACTTTGGTGCCACCGGCAAGAAATTACGGCCAAAATGATTACGTGGCATTTATATTTTAAAAAAAAAAAAAAGTTGCTCGGCTTTTAAACGACGTCGTTTTCCATCCTCTTCAAGAAACGACGTCGTTTTGCCCTTATACGTGGACACCCTCGCAAAAACGGCGCCGTTTAACTCGTACGTGGATTGAAATTAGGGTTAGGGTTTCTTCCTCGCCGCTCGGCCACTGTTGTTCGCCCGCCAACGCTCGGCCACCGTCGCTCGGCCACCATTGTAGATGCTCGACCAGGTGAGCGAGGAGAGAATGAGATTGTTGCTCAAGCAAGAAGTGGCAGAAAGAATAGGAGGTAAGGGTGGAGGAGGAGGAGGAAGAAGATGGGTCAAAGGTGCTGCTATCGGTGCGCGCCGCCGCCACCGGTGCCATTGTTGGTGCTGCTACTGGTGCGCTGCTGGTGTTGCTGTTGGTGCCGTTCGCTGCTGGTGTCGTTCTTCAAGGAAGAAGACGATGTGCCTCCTCTCTCTCCCTCTCTCTCTCTCTCTCTCTTCTCTCTCTCTCTCTCTCTCTCTCTCTTTCAATTTGGGGATTTAGGGTTTCGATTTGGGGGAAAGAAGCCAAACGATGTCATTTTTGTGGTTTAGATGCTGATTGTGCTCTCCTGGAGAGCCACGTCAACCTAAAAAATTAATAAAAAAATGCCACGTCAAATTTCCGGTCAATCTGATCAGAGTTGGCACTAAAATGATCATTTTTCAAATTTTTTGGCACTTAAGTGATCCGACGGAAACTTTTGGTACCAAAGTGAGCGCCGTACATAACTTTTAGCACCGTTAGTGTACTTATCCCACGGTTTTTAGTAGGATTTCTTTACCGCCTTTCGAAAGTAGATTCTCTTTCCACCCTTCCAACTTGGCGTTAACTCTACCCAGAATCCAAGGCAAACATCTCCTTTTTGGATCCCCCCCAATCAGCTGGAATACCTAGGTATTTACTAGTCTTTTCAAGCATAGGTACTCTCAGTTCTCTGGCCAAACTTTCCTTTAATCTAATAGGGCAATCTTTGCTAAGGAAGAGTCTTGATTTATTTCTATTCACAGCTTGTCCTGTGGCTAAACAATATTGATTCAATATATTTGCTAAATTCTGACATTCTTGGAGCCTTCCATCTAGGAAAAAGATAGCGTCATCTGCAAAAAATAGATAGGATAGGATAGGACACCACCTGTTTAATTTGATCCCCTTTATGTGTCTCATGTCGACAGCTTGCTTGATAAGGATGGATAAGACATTCGCCAATAGTATGAACATGTATAGAGAGAGGGGATCGCCTTGTCTAAGCCCCCTTGTTGGATGAAAGTAGCATAAGGGTTCGCCATTAAATTTGGCACGCTGAGGGAAACCGTGGTAATGCACTGCATCACCCACTATATCCATATACCATGGAAGTCCATTTGAGTAGGTAGGCCTCTAGAAAATCCCACTCAACCCGATCATAAGCCTTATGCATATCCAACTTTAGGATGGCCTTAAATTTTTTCTTTCTTTCCCTAATTTTGAGCTGATGGAGCACCTCTTGGACGATCAAGATGTTATCTTGTATTTGTCGGCCAGTCACAAATGCACTATCTTCCATTGAAATCAAATCAGGCAACCATGGCTTTGGACGATTCGCGAGCACCTTGGATATGATTTTATAGATAAAATTATAGAGACTAATGGGACGATATTGATCCAACCTTTCTAGGTGCGGAATCTTTGGAATTAGGGTAATGAGTGTCCTATTGAAATCTGGGGGTAGCACACCTGCTATAAAGAAATCTTGCACCGTGCTAAAAATATCCTCTTGTAGAATATCCTAGTGAGTCTGGTAGAAAAGGCCATTCAATCCATCGGGCCCCGGGGCTTTAGTAGCCCCCAGTTGGAAAGTTGCTTGCTTTATTTCCTCCCGAGAGACCGCAGCTATTAGACTTGTATTCATTTCCACTGTAACAACTTGTGGACACTATGTTAGAATAGGTCCACAATCTCGATATCCAACAGATCGATACAAGTTTTCAAAGAAATTTAGCGTCATCTCCTTTAGTTGATTGGTATCTCGAATCCACCCTTGAGTTTCATCTTGCAGCATACTGATTCTATTTCATTGCCTCCTTTGGATAGTGGTCGCATGGAAAAATTTGGTGTTCTTGTCCCCCCATCTAAGCCAGTTGATCCGTGATCTCATCACCCAACACTGTTCCTCATGTTGCCATAAGTGTTGGATTTGATCTTTCAGTCGATTGACTTGTGCTTTATCATAGTGGCCACTGGGTTGATTGATATAACTTTGGATTTGCTATTTTAAAGTACTAATGTGATGATGGCCCTTAGAAAACTTAGATTTACTCGATCTTGCAAGTGCCGAAGAAACAACCTGTAACTTGCGGGATAAAGTTGAGTGTGTTATTAGTAAAGAGGCCCAAGAATCTGCAATAACCGTGTGGCATTCCTTATCTTGAATCCAATAAGCTTCAAAAGTGAAATCCTTCATTCTTCTTGCTGGATTGACTTTAGTAGTTAGTAAAATCAAGCTATGATCAGAACCTATAGTAGGTAAGGCAAAAACTTCAACTTCCGGAAACGTCAATTGCCAGTCCATAGTACACAATACCCGATCAAGTCTTTCTTTGACAAAATCGTCTCCATATCTATTGTTGACCCACGTCAAGGCATAACCCTTGTTGTCTATATCCATTAGTGAGCAATCAGTTAAAAGTTCCCTAAAAGAATGCATCCGATAAGGTTCCGCTAGCCTCTTGCCCACTTTCTCCCAAGGGTAGATAATCTCATTCAAATCTCTTGTGCACACCCACGGTAATGTATTTGAGTAACTGATTTGTCTCAATTCTGCCCATAAGTTCTGTCGTTGTTGATATATCGCTGGCACATGAAGGCAAGTAAGACACATTGGAGTTCCACTCGACACCTTGGTGCAGATCATATCAATAAAATTTGTAGTATGTTGGACCACACACACGGAGACTTGGTCATTCCAAAGAACCGCCATCCCACTAGCCAAACCAATAGGGTTTACCACATAACAACTTGGCTATTTCAACCTCTTATGAATTCTCTGGATCACTAGTTCCTGATTTTTAGTTTCCATCAAAAAGACTACTTCGGGCCTTTCTTGGGCCATAAGGGCCTTTAGAGCTTGAACTGTCAAGGGATTGCCCAATCCTTGACAGTTCCAGCTAATGAGCTTTAGAACTAGCCACCACAACCTAAATACCACCCCCTTCGGCCTCAAATATTGGGGTATCCAGAAGATTAGTGTCATCAATCCCTTCTTGTAAATAAGTACGTGACCCATAAGGGGCATACCTCTTAGCTTTCTTGAGAGGGCTCACTTTGTTGTGCATCCTTGTGCTCTTTAATTTCTTGCCTTTAGATGATCCTTCAGCTGAATCCATAATAGCTTCAATCTATTCTATTGCAAGGGACTTCAGCTTAGTCGCTGCAACTCCTGTTGGGGATTCTTCTTCTTGATTATGCCTCATGATTATTGCTGTATGACTATCAACAAGTCTCTCTTTTGCTATCTCCATAATTGTTGTATCTGGTTGGGAGTTTGCTGAGCTATAGGTATCAATTGGGTCGAAGGTTGAGGGGTTTCCGATATGGTCTCTTCTTCTTCATCTTGTTTATCTCATGTCTCATAGAAGGCTAGCCAATATGGGCTATGTTCTCGAACTTCAACATGGAGCCATTGACCATAGTACATCTTATCTTTCCCTTCCATTTTTGCTTTATCAAAAGGGAAATCTTTACAGTACATAGCATAATGGCCTAGTTTGCCACATGAGTAGCAATAATGTGATAAGCGTTCGTAGCGAAAGTCCAGCTAGATGTTCTTCCCTTCCAAACTGATCAGCTTACCAATCTTAAGTGGTTCTTGCAATTTTATTTCCACTCGGGCCCTTCCTCGCTCTTAGTGTTGTGCCCTCTTTATTCTCAATCTTGACATCCAACACCTTTCCGACATGTCTCACAACTTTACCAATCATACTTTCAGTGCATCTTTCCAAGGGAAGCCCAAAAACTTGAACCCAGAAAGCGCAAGTAGTAAAGTCATAGCAATGTAGGGGAGTATTTGGTATCCAAGGCTTTAAAATAACAAGGTGATTCAAAAAAAGCCAAGGACCATTGTCTAAAACCCTATGTTTTTCCCCTTCCAAGTTGAATTTAAACACATATAGCCCCTCTTTGCATTGAGATATGTCTACTTTGTCTGTACGCCATGCTCTTTTCAATGTATTCTGAAAGGCTTGGAAGTTAATAGAAGGGTTAGAAAGAAGCTTACCCACCAATATCAGTTTACATTCCTCTAACTTCTCTGTTGGGGTCGCATCATCCCACATCTCGATTTCCTGTTCTAACCAAAGGCGACCCAATCTGTTGTAGAGTGCAGTTAGATTGATTATCACCCACTCATTTCACATAGTATTTTATGCCCCACTCACTTCTCAGTTCTTGATATGAATAAAAACCTAAGTTATTTGTTCTAAAGTCTATGGACCATAGATGCTTCGCTTACATCCAGTAATTGGAAATCGAGGAAATTGAGCTCCTTCAGCCTTTTATCAGCACCAATGCCGATTTGTTAAGCTCCACAACCACAAGGACCCCATCTCCGCTAACATCTTCATCCTCTATATGAAAGTTCTTAGCTTTCAAGTTGAAAGGAGAACACGCTCGTTGATGAGTTTATATCCGGTTTTATTTCTTATTGCTCTATTTTATTTAAGCACAAGTAAGTTGTTAAATGCGGAAGCAATTGAATAAGGGGCAAGCATCGAGAGAGATAGGGGGAGGCACACACCCTCGGGATCTCGGACGATGGTGTAGTCTTCTTGACGACGCCCCATGTTCATCATGCTTCATGGATATTGACGACAAGCATAAAGCTAAGTCGAGCTTCTTCTTTTTTAAGTTTGATTGTGTGCAATTCCAATTTGCTATTCGCACTAAGGTGATTTTATTTTTGTTTCTTGCCTAGATTAAACTCCTACATCTCCAACGATAATTCCAGCAGCGAGACATCGAAGTGGCCAACGTACCTAAGCACCGATTGCCATCCAAAGATTTCACCGTGATAAAACCGGGTTGTTTCTCTCCCTATTAAAGTTGTCCACTCCATATTTTTGGTATTTACTTTGTTTTGTTCTGATGTTGTGGTCACAGGCAATTCAATGCCGAACAAAAGACCACACAATTCCATATTCCACCATAATTGACAAGAGAGAGATGACAAGAGAAGGTGGACGTCCACTCAAAAAGTTCTCGGAGGAGACTAGCAAATTATCAAATCAAGAACTAGCCATATGCCCACCAATGCTGCTACAATTCCCCTCCTTTAGTTTTATTTTTATTTCTTTCTTTTGCTTATTTTATGTTATTTTATTGTGTTTAAATTTTGTTATTATTGTTTAAGTTAGAATATGGTTTGTCAATGTTAATATTTGTGCATTTTGTATGCATTATCCGTAGGGATTTCGTCCGAAATTAATGTAATTATTAATTTGATCCGAGAGACATCGGATCATTTTTTAATTATATTAATTTTTGGGCTTTTTGGTGAAATTTCAATTGTTAAATCACAATAATTATTTAATTTGGTCCGTAAGACTTCGGATCAGATTTGTAATTGTTTTGATCTCCTTGTTGTGACAATTAGGGTTAGAATAACCGTTAATTTGACCTGTGAGACAATAGGTTATTTTTTCGATTATTTTAATCCTTTCTTGCTTTATTTTGTTGATAGTTTAGATTTAATATTTATTTAATAATTAATTAGAAAATACAAAAACTGAAAGAATTAAAAGAGTAAATATCAAAAAATCTTACCATTAACCTAGTTTAGTGCGGTGAACCCGAAAAATGCCACTTTTCAAAACAAAAGAATTAAGAGTAAAATGGCACTACTAACTTTAGCATGCCACTTTTCATAAGAGTAAAATGGCACACCGAATTGCATTTTGACATCTCTTTACATCGTGTTGTCATTAATCTATTGTGAGCATAACAGTTTATTCTGAATTATGAAAAATCAAATAACAAATAATTATAAATTATTGTGAAGTTTACTCATTCAAAAATTTATAACTCATAACAAGATATTATTTTCACAATAGCCCAATTACTGTTATGCTAGTAAAACTCCTCTTTTAATTAAAAAGTTGACCCAACTTGCTCAATGGACCAAATCAATTGAATTGGTCAAGCCCATAAGAAGAATTAAGCGAGAATTAAGACAATTGGAAAGCCTTAGGTCGACCTAATTATAAGCCCAATTGGGTCCGACCCATTGAGCCGAAAAATTCAAGCCCACTAGTCCACTTGAGAATTCAACTAGCCTAGAAAGCAATAGGAAAATAATGATTTTGGTCAATTACTTAGCCTCCAAGGTTTAATCAAGACAATTCATGTTACCCATTCAATCTTAGACACCTAAGGTGCCATGTCACCCATCATGTGCCTTAATCAAGAGCTAATAGAATACTTTCTTAGCCATTATGCAATGAACCTTAGCCACTGGATTACTTAATGACCTATAGGGCTAAGATCACTTAGTTTTAAATTTTTTCTTTCAATTTTCCTCACATTTTCCCTCTTGGGTGAACGCCTTGCATTATAATTGGAGATTAACCATAATTTTTATGAGAAAAATTCTCTCTCTCTCTCTCTCGACTCCCTCTTGCTCATCTTCTCCTCCTACCAGATTTCCTCATTTGCTAGACCAATTCTCTCTCTTTCTCTCTCAACTCCCTCCTACTCATCTTCTCCTTCTACCAGATTTCCTCATTTGCTAGACCAATTCTAGTGTTGACTCAGTGTCATCTTCATGCAACTAACTCCCTTGGTGAGTCCTTGAGTTGGTCATGGTTGGAGCCGCTCCTCATTCTCAATGAAGGTCCCTTGATTCGGTTGATTTTGCTTGTTGTTCTTTGGAAGTTCTAATCAAAGGTAGGATTTCAATTTTGATTACAATTTCATACAATCATCCAATGATACTAAGGTTGATTATAGTATAAAGTTGAAAGTTCTCTTCAATTCATAAACAATCCCATGTTTGGATGTGATGAAATTGGGCAGAAGAACAGCCCAAGTGCCAAAACATGGCACGGAGGGACACTTAAGTGCCGGTTTCGGAGTAAAGTGGAACACTTAAGTGTCACTTCGACCAAAATTCGGCCAAATTGCCGACGTGGCAATTTTCCGGCGAGTTGGGTGCAAAATGGCGTCGTTTTGCTCGTTGATGTGGCGACACATTGCAAAAACGACGTCGTTTTGTGTCGATGTGTAAATAATTAATATAAAAATTAATTAAATTAAATTTAAACTTAATTTTATTTAAAATATTCTAAAAAATTAAAAAAATTAATATTAAAAAACCTAAAAATTAAAAAACTTAAAATTAAAAAACCTAAAAATAAAAAACCTAAAATTAAAAAAAAAAAAAAAAAAGGGGTGAGCCGAAGGGGGCGGCGAGGGCTAAGCCCTCATCGCCGCCGCCTCCCCCGCCGCTGGGGAAGGGCCGGCAACGAGGGGGAGGGTCGGCCGAGGTCGTCGACCCCCGGCCGACCGGTGGCGAGGGCCACGAGCCCTCGTTGGATTGCGGCGAGGGCCGCGACCCTCGCCAAAGATTTGGACAAGGGCTTGCGGGCCCTCGTTGCCTCCCCCCCGTCGCCGGAAGGGCCGGCGACGGTGGGGGGAGCATTAGTTGGGGTCGGCTGGGCCCCGGCCGTGGCCCTCACCACCAGGTCGGCCGGGGCCGCGACCACCGGCCGACCCTTCCCCCTCGTCGTCGGCCCTTCCCGGCGGCGGCGAGGAGGCGGCGCCGCGAGGGCTCGGCCCGCCCGCCCCCCTTCGGCTCCCCTTTTTTTTTTTTTTAATTTGAGGTTTTTTAATTTGAGGTTTTTTAATTTTAAGCTTTTTAATTTTTAGAATATTTTAAATAAAATAAGTTTAAATTTAATTTAATTAATTTTTATATTAATTATTTACACATCGACACAAAACGACATTGTTTTTGCAATTTGTCGCCACGTCAACGAGCAAAATGACGCCATTTATCACCCAACTCGCCGAAAAATTGCCACGTCGGCAATTTGGTTGGATTTTAGTTGGAGTGGCACTTAAGTGTTCCACTTTACTCCGAAACTGGCACTTAAGTATACATTTCCGAAGTTATGGCACTTAAGTATCTCTCTGTACCAAGTTTTGGCACTCCAAGTGTCCCAAACTCGATGAAATTGATTAGGTAATAATAGTTAAAACTAGTTCAATTTCTATCCAAAAATTAGAGCCAATTGCATGATTAAATCACTCTAGGACTATAATCTCTTGATGATTGAATAATCTAGGTTGAAGGTTTGGTGTCAATTTTGGTATATAGTTGTTGATTGAGCTTGATTTCATGTTGTTAGAAGAAATCCTCAGGAGTTATGCTTAGTTCAAGTTCAATTGATGATTACATGAAAAATTTCTCTCCAAATTTGCATGTGGTTGAACCTCCCATAGTATGATTTTGATGTTCATTGAGTACTATTTTGCTCCAGGTTTGATGTATGTTAGATGAAAGTGGAATATGAGTAATTATAACGGATTTTTGAGTTGATTACTTGAAATTTCCTTGATTTGTGTGATGATTTGGATGTTCTTATGAGTTTGAAGGTTAGTTTGAGTATTCATCAGATAAGCTTGAAGACACTCTAGTTCTAGAAAAATGAGAAGAGCGTAGGTTGAAAGAGCTTAAAGGTAATTGGAGATGTGAAGAGTTTCTAGAAAATCGTAACTTAATCATACCTAAACATGTTCTTTGATTTTTTGGAAAAATCTAAAATGAATCAAGAAAACTTGTATTCATAAGATTTGAATAGCTATTCATAGCTAGTCAAAAGATGTTAAGTTTGATATTTTCAAAAAGATATTGAGCTAGCGCAAAATGAGGCCAAGGATATATTGAGTTTGAAATTCATAGAAGTTAACTTTTAGGCCAAAAATTCAAATTGAGTCCTCAGTGTTAAATTCTTTTAATGCTTGAATTAAGTGATTGCATGAATGATTGAATGAAATCAATATTGGAGATCAGTGTCCAAGAGCTCAAGGAGGTGGTTCGAGGTGGCGATGAGACTTAGTTTGATTAGCTTTACTTAGTATGGATTAGGTTAGTTTAGTTAATAAACATAGAAAATAATAATCAAAAGGGATATCTTCACTAGAAGTCTTAAAATCTATCACGAAAGTGTAATTGAGTCTCAAAATTTTTGGGAAGTACAATTAAGTCATCAAACTTGTTAAATTAGTACAATTGAGTCATTCCATTAACTCTTGCTTAATTTAGTAACAAAAAATGCAGACGTGGCTTTTTTTATTACTTTTTCTCTCCTATGTAGTGTTGATGTGGCTAAAGCAAGAAAAATAAGCCCAAAATGACGTCGTTTTGGTCCAAATTTGATTTTAAATATAAATATTATTTAAAAAAAAAAAAAAAAAGAAAGATTGCAAACCAACAAGAGCGTGCATGCCAGCATTTTCCATTACTTGAGGTATAGGCTTTGTGTTGGAAGATGAGTAGGGGAAGCAAATGTCCCACCTCTTACCACCCAAAGGATACAACTTCAACCAAAACCAACAACCTGTTATCAAAATAAATATCTCCATCGACAAATATATATCTAATAAACTAACAGTTGGTTGTGTTATTAGAATTTCTATAATATATCAAAAGAATGTTTACAACTCCAATTATCACCTAAATCCAACAACCTCAACTCGATCAAATACAGCTAACTAAGTTCATACCCAAAAATTCAACTCCCAAAAGCCCTCGTTGATGGCACCCTCATACGATTAGTTGCTAGCTGAGAACTTGAAAAAAAATTAAAGACAAAATAGAATGATCAACCACGGTCTAGCTAGTAGCACATCTCTTCAAAACAAATTGAGCAACCACTAGGCATATAATATACATATCAAATCAAATATGAGTTATTCCATTTTAACAAAGTTTTATACAAATTAGAAATATTCATTTAATCTATTGTCACAATTCAAATATCAATGGTCAAATCCATTAATCAATCTCATTAAATCATGCATTAATGGTCTATTTCATTGACTAATCTCAATTTACACATCAATGATCAATTTCATACTCAATATCCAATTGAAAGCTCTAGAGACGACTCACACAAAACTTGCCTTATCGTGAATCACTTAGTTCTTGAGCAATGTATATTAATAGTACAAGCTCTAGTGGTGCTTTTCATGAGACTCACGTCGCCGTATGACACTTAATCATTAACCACAGGACCTTAGAGATAACTCTCACAAGACTCATGTCACCATGTGGCACTTACATTGACTAGCATGTGTCAATAGTATAAGACCCTACTTGTAATTTTCATGAGAAAAATGTCCCCGTGTTGCTCTTAGCCCTTAACCATATGGCCTTAGAGGTAACTCTCACAAGATTCACGTTACCATGTAGCACTTAGGGTGCATTTGGGAGTTGCATTTGCAAAGGACTTTAGACACCTAAAGCCCTTTGGGCCAAATATTGGGTATTTGGCAAAAATTTTGCAAACCCCCTTTAGGAAATGTGGCATTTAGAAGGCTGAAAGCCCAAGGCAGGTAGGAGGTTGCCTTGGGCTTTTAGCTTTCTCGGCATGCCCATACAGTAATGTACAATCTTTTTTCATTTCCGAAATTGTCCTCGCCAACTTTTTGTTTTTCCATTTTTACCCTCGTTTTGTGATGCTCTTCATCTTCCTTGAGCTACGAGGGGCTAGCAATGGCTTGAGAGACGTTGGCGGTCATGGCAACCCAGGCGACCATCGCCAGAGGGTTAGGTAACCTCCGCCGGTTGCCACGCCACGTGACCACAGCGGAGGTTGCCTTCTAGGTCACCGCAACTCATGGGGGTCGCGCAACCTAGATTGGCGGCCCCCTCCTATGGTCACGCGACGTGGCGACCCGCGGAGGTTGCTATGACCCAAACCTGAGTCGCGGCAACCCAAATCTGAGTCACTTGAGCTGCTGCGACCTAGCAAGCTTGCAACACTTGGAGAGGTCAATGGCATAGAGGGAGTCCCGCGGGCTGCAGCATTAATGGCGAGATAGGCATCGGTGACACGAGGACAGAGGGAGAGGTCGAGGGGCGGCAACCTTGGGGTAGCAAGCAAGGGCGGTGGAGAGGTGTTGGACCATCGGGCTTTTGCTTCTTCGTGGTCTCAAGAAGAGAGATGGTGGAGAAGAAGATAAAGGAGAAGATGATGGTGGAAGAGGGGGAGAATATGTTGTGGTGATGAGTTTGACAATGCGATCATGGTGACGCACGACCAGGCGGCCCTCGCTAAGGTCATGTGACCTTTGGCGGCCTTCGCCTGGGTTACATGACCCTCATCGACCCCCCCCAGTGACTCTCGTCGATGGTCTCCAACAACCGCTTGAGGTCTTCAACCTAAGACGTTGGCTACCGGCGTTAGATTTCGGTTGCCGGTGGCCACCTGCCCTTTGCCAACCAACTATTTTTTTTTTCCTTTTTCTAATCACAAAAGTCCTTTGTAAATGTAAATTTTCCAAATACTATTTTACTCAAAGGTACTTCACAAAGGACTTTTAAATTACAATTTACCAAACGTAATTTACATTTTACAAAGCTCCTTTAACTTAAAGTCCTTTGCATTTTCCCAAAGGCTTTCCCCAAAAGTCTAACCAAATGCACCATTAATATTGACTAACACATATCAATAGTACAAGACCCTATAGGTAACTCCCACGAGACTCGCAATGCCAGTCTATATAGTCCTTCACCAATACATATGACAATATGTTTCACAAAACAAAGCACATAATCTTTCTCAACTCCATTCATTAAACAAAATATATTTCGCAAGACATTTCTCAAACCATTTATAAATTCTTCATAAACCAAATTCACAAATCGATATATATAACCTTTCATACGATTTTTATAGAATGTTTTTCAAATCATTTTAGAACTTATTTCATAAATTAGTTCACAAAGAAAAAAAAATATATATATATATATATAAACTTTTACAACTCTTTTCCTATCACATTCCCAAAACCATTCTTAAATATTAAATAGTTATAAATGCTTGATCCATATTGTTATGCAATAAAAATGTTATTTCATGACTCAAAATATAGCACTTTTGAAATATGTTGTCACAAACTCGAAGAAAAGATAGCACCACTCACTTGAAAAAGCCCAAAACCAAATAATATAGCTATTGAAGCCAACGATCTTGTAATCTTATCAATTATAGGAGAAACAACTTTAAAGTCAAGTAAAAAGCTACCTCAACTACAACAAATTAAACTTAAGCACTAACCAAATGACTCCAATATTCCTACAAATCGTTTGTCCAAAGAGATTATTGAAAGTCATTCGCAATGTAGAGCTTGCGTGTCAAAATTGGTCACCTCATAACTCTCTCTATCGAGCTTCATTTCAAGCGAGCTTATTTTCTAAAGAAAGCCTTTTTGAATTACTGGAAGCTATGAAGCATGGACACGTTGCCCGTGCTTCCGTGTCATGTCCGACATGTGTTGGAGCGTGTCGGACACGTTGACATGGTCGGACACGCGGTCAACGCGTGTTGGATTTTCCGACACGTGGTCAACTTTTGCCGACACGTTTCGACACGCGTGTCTGAAAGATGGTAGAGGGTGGAAGCGACGGTGAGGGAGCAGAGACGAGGCCGCGAGCGATGGCGAGAGACGGCCGCCACCGTGATGCTGCGATGGATCCGACGAGGTTGTAGCTGCGAGGGAGAAAGGGCCGAAGGCGAGAGGAAGAGAAGAGGAAGGGGGCCGTGAGGCGAGTGGTGAGATATGAGGAAGGGGGTCGTGCGGCGAGTGGCGAGAGGCGAGGAAGGGGGTCGTGCGGCGAGCGGTGAACGGCGAGGAAGGGGGTCGTGTGGTGAGTGGTGAACGGTGAGGAAGGGGCTCGTGCGGCGAGCGGTGAGAGGCAAGGAAGGGGGTCGTGCGGCGAGTGGCGAGTGGCAAGAAAGGAGAAGAGGAAGGGAAGAGGAAGGGTGATGCAAAGCTCGCGAGGAAGGAGAAGAGGAAGGGTCATGCGGAGCTAGGGTTTTTGATGGCCATCGCGTATTTTGGGGGAGGGGAAGAGACAGGGACAGCTTGTCTGTTAGTGGTGGGGAGGGAAAGAAAAATAAATTTGGGGGGGGGAAATGGAGATGGTGGGGGGGAAAGAAAAATAAATTTGGGGATGGGGGGTGGGGGGAAATGGATGAGGGAAAGAACTAGAAGAGAGTAGGGTGGACTCTAGTGGAGATTTTTTTTTTTAATCGGAAAAATAAATAAATGAGATTAAAATATAATTTCGAAAAATAAAAATACTAAATTTGAATTAAATTAATTAAAAATAAAAATATTCATTTAATATACAACGTGTCCCAACGTGTTGGAATTATCTATTTTTAGGAAATGACGTGTCGACGTGTCGTGTCGCATGTCTGTATCGCGTGTCGGTGCTACTTAGACGAAGACACTTAACTTAGCTGACCAAAAATCAAGCACTTACTGTCAATTATGCATGCCCAACAATGAAAATTCATTTTAAGCAAACCATAAGTGTAAACCAAGTTATGTAAAATCCTACAACTCCACAATACCCTAAAATATGAAACCCCCATAACTTCTCAATTTAACCACTCTTAAATCAGATTTTACATATCAAATTTTACTTAATTCTGAATTTGAGCCCTAATTCTGAAAACTATTCTTATTAGATGACCAAATGACTTAAATCATTACTGAGCATTACGAAAAAGTGTTGATCCAAGGCATCCATCGCATGTACATGCAAGTTTCCTTCTTCCCTTTTGCTCTCTCTTTCTTCTTTCTTTTCTTTTCACTCTCTTCCCCTTTCCTTGTCTGTTCTCTCTCTCCTTATAATTGAGCAAAGTCCACTTTTCTCCTCTTTGTTGACCGGTCAATTTTTTTTTTTTAAACCTTTTAAATTGTTGACCACACAAATATTATAGCAAATGAGAGTTGAATGTGAAAGATGGATTTAGAATGTGAAATTTTTGTAAGGAGTTAAGGAAACCAAAGGCAAGAACCAGAAATTGTCCAATACCATCTTCTTCACTTCTTAAATCCATGTTCTCCAAGACATGGCCTAAGGAAGAGCCGGCTGTTTTACTTTAAATGTGCTTCGTGAGCTCTTATCCATTTTTATTCTCACTATTTTAGTTTTATGTTAAATCATTACCGAGCGTTACGAAACGGTGTTAATCCAACTTGACAAGACGTCCATGGCGTATGTATCTGAGTTTTCTTCTTCCCTTTTCCCCCTCTTTCTTCTTGTTTGTTTTCTTTCGTCTCTTTCCCTTTCCTTTTTCGGTGCTCTCTCTTTCTCTCTCTTTCTCTCTCTAATTGAGCAAAGTCTGCTTCTCTCCTCTTTGTTAACCGGTCAAATTTTCCTTTTTTTCTTTTACTTTTTGACTTGTTGACCATACAAATATTACAGCAAATGAGAGATGGACGTGAAAAATGGAGTTAGAATTTGAAATTTTTGTTAGGAGAAAGGAAACCGAAGGCAAAAACCAGACATTGTCCTATGCCATTTTCTTCACTTCTTAAATCCATGTTCTTCATGACATGGCCTTAGGAAGAACCGGTTGTTTAACTTTAACTGTGCTTCGTGAGCTCTTATCCATTTTTATTCTCACTATTTTAGCTTTATGTAGGCACATGAATTTGAAACAAAATCATAAAATGGGAATTTATCACGTGGTTAAATAGTATGTACATGGGTTCTTTTTTTTTTTTTTTTTTTTTTTTTTTTTTTTTTTTTTTTAAATTTTTCTTTAGTGGACTCACGCCAATAGATTCGCCTAGGTATCTCTTCGCTAACTTGAACTAATCGAACGAAAATTGAGGGCTATGATTATGGTTGATTCTTTAGCCAGCAAAACCTCAGCATTGAGTGTGCACAAGTACATTTGTGGTAGGTCAATGAAGACCCACATCAATCCTTGGGTATGTGCAAATTCTCAACATTGTAATTTACACAGATAAATGAAACTCAAATTCAATAAGAATTACAGTTTTCTGTGATGATCGAAATGAAAAGATAAAGACGGCAAATTAAAGAAATTTTGGGGGCAACTCTAGAGTTTGTGTAAAGGATCGAGACTTAATTTAATGGAAAAGAGTATGGAGGAAAATGGAAAACTACTACGTTATTAAAAGTTAAAAAATTGGCACTTGACACTAGGCAAATTAAAATAAAATTCAGGTTTATTTTAATGTCTCTTTTAGTTCCATAAAGTAAATTTCAGAAAATAATTATTTGGTTTATCTTAAATTATTTTAATTTCTGAAAATAATTGCAAAGAGATACATTCAATGTTGGTTTGTGACTTCCCGTGATTGGCAGTAAATCGATAAAATCCGAAATGTTCTGTGTCTTACTTTATGATCAGTGAGTCAAAACAAACGAATTTGTGTATTCTTGCTCCTCTCCAATTTTAGATTTGCTGTTTATTTTGTTCAAACGAATGTTTGAAATACCCTTCTCACCATTAAAATTTACGTTCCTTTTCTCTTCATCTTTTTTTCTTTAGATAGGTCATCGAAAGAAGCTTAAGAAATTACTAGGATTGTATTCCTCTGAACACAGCCACATTTACAGTTGGGGAATTAAAGACTCTAAGGACAGTGTTTATTCGAGAACAAGACCTCATATTTAATTCATATGTATATCTTCATTCCCGATTCTCCAACACATTTAACGTAAAAGGATAGATATTAGACCAACAAATTGAATTTATCAAAAGGGAAAAGGGAAACAACTAGCAGGTCATATGAGAGATATGCTGAGGTGAATTAGTTGAGAAAAGGGTAGAAAAGAGCCATTAGAAAAATAAATACAAGAATGTACAAAGAGATCTTTGAATCATGTATATACCCTATATATATATATGGCAAGCTGTTTGTAGTTCTTTGTCCAAAGTATCCTTTTCATCTTTGCGGGGAAGCTTTTAAATAAAATTCATTATAGTCGAGGAAGACGTGGAAAATTAAAACTGGGGCTTTATTAATTAGGAACATATATTCTGTAGATATATATTCTTTTTAAAGAACGGGTTTCCACGTTCCAAAAGAATGATGATGCATTCTGTTACTGTTCTGGTAAGTCAAGTAGGTAACTTTTCTATTGCCTCGCGTCTTGGACAGCACATACACTTGGCGTCTGCACGCCGGCTCATTCGTTCTTTCCTGTCAACAATGGCAACTCCTCATATAAAATCTAACATTGACCACACTTCCCCATACTGATTAATGACCTTATGTGGACAATGATCAATAAAAACCCTTTGTTTTTCCACAGGAAATTACCACGATTCCCATCATTTTCTCAGTAATTACTCATCCCTTGATTATCTTACAAACTCATAAAAATAATCTTTTCTTTCTCTCTTGTCTTTTGGTGTTTTGTCATTATAGAGATTGCCCAAAGGAATGGAATTAACAACTCGACTGAACTACCCGACAGCTTTAGCAGCAAGATGAGAGCTCACAGCAACCAACAGAATTTCTTTCCTACATGGCATGTTACTCTCGTGAGGTTATGCTTTGTTTAACCAATCTAAGACAAGCTCCCATTTGAGGTACCTCATTCTCAATGTCTCCTCCTCAGCAAGATTTATCCCAATTGGCCACTCACTTGAAGTTCAGTCCATCCTTCATTTGCGCCATGTGAATTGGAGGTAGTGAAAACGGAAGGATGGGCGGAGGGCAGCTCAAGTACGATGGCGACGGCACCCAGTACAAGTCCAAGAACCTGGAAGCTGAGAGGCGGAGGTGATTAAAGCTGAGCCAGAGGCCCCTGACGCTACGAACATTAGTCCCAAAAATTACAAACGCAAATACCCACGAACCTACTGATCATTTTTGGGTGGACATATATGAGTATAGATTCTGACCCGCCAATATTTTTGTGCCTTTCTGTCATGTCGGATGAACTTGGCAACAATTTTAGATGATGCAGCAACTTACATAGTGGAGCTGCAGAAGAATGTGAAGGCCCTGAGCGACCAACTTCTCGAAATGGAAGCTCCGTCTGAAGACAGGCCAAAGGCATTGGTCGATGAGATTGACACGGCGCAAGATATGGAAGCAAATGGGATTAAGGTTAAGAAATTCAGCGTTGCATCGTCTTTTGATGCTGACTTTTGAAACTGATTGGTCTGACTCTTTGTTGGTGGGTGCGCAGCCAAATGTTCAGGTGACTGGCATCCATGAACATAAGCTGTGGATTAAGATCATAATCCCAAAGAGAAGGAGCCGATTCACCAAGTTGTTGGAGACGCTGAGCATTTGCGGTTTCAAACTGACCGATACCAGCGTCACCACATTTAAAGGGGCGATGCTCATATCGTCATGTATTGAGGTATGCTCAATAGAAGTAAATGAACTTCTTTGACAAGAACATGGTTGATCAGTGGTCTGTGATATGTGTTTTATGGTTTGTTTTTAGGGAGCTTCTGGCGAAATGCTTGAGGCTTCACGGACCAAAGACTTGCTCCAAGAGATCATCAAAGGCATTTAATTAGACACAAATTTTATAGTCAGGAGAGATCTTGAGACAAAATAAAATGAGGGACACCTCTCCAATTTTCTGTTATCTTCCCCAGATACATTATCCTATGCATTTATGATTATGTAAGGACTGGTGATTGATTCCGTGGATTTAGCAGTTGGAAAGTCAGATTAAGCTCGAAATCTATGCATAAGAATGATTTACATTTTTTATACGTAACAATAACATGATGGATCATCTGTAGAATCAAAGATCTCTCCGAATGGCTGGAACAATTAAAACTAATCATACATAACCAATGCATAGTGTGTGATGATAAGTGACCCTTGAGGATGAGAGATTGAAGTAGTAAACTGTCTTCAGTTCATCATGCCTGTCAAGAAAGGCAACTAAAGAAATCAGGAACATGGGATACCGAACAGAGTTGTCTAATGTGATCTGACTCTTGCCTCTAGACATACTCACTCAAAACTCTTTTCATATTTTACATCAAGACACAAATTTCGCAATCTGTTTGATTCCACGTGACTGTGATTTTGCAGCTGAGATTTAATATATTTCGATTCATTGACTTGTTCACAGTCACTGCACGCTCGTCCCATCGTAATAGAGCATAACATATCCAACGAGACAGAGAGGTATTCCCTGGCAAAAGGGAAGAAAGAATCTAATTTAATAAAATTCCTCGTCACAAGAGTGCTGAACGATCGTGTGACCGCGTTAGAAAGACAGAGTGGTTATTGCTTGTCTTATGTAATCTGACAATTCATCTTCACTGACTGTGCATATAAAAAAATTAATTTAAAGTCTCAATACATGGTCCTAAGATGTTTCCTCAGATCTAGCCTATCCAAACACAACCTCCCCTTGTTAAATGCTAAAGCATCTGCCTAAGTTTTGACGCCTGCTTTTCTTCACGCTCTCATTGATTTGCAGTGTTCATACTGTGGTCTTACCGGCTTTTTCGAGATTACTTTACAAAGAAGGGATGAATTCAATCATACCCGTTCCCTTATAAAAAAACCTCTTTTGTTTCATACATTTGCATTGCTCTGCATCTTGGTCCAAGAATCCTTCAAGGCAGCAATTTCATGGCTCAGCTGCATCCAGTCATGTATATTGCAACGGCCATGTTTTTCATGTTCATGGCAGAGACATGGGCAAATGATGATTGGGGCATGTCAGGATTACCGACGGAGAGAAGTTTACATCCACCTGCTCTGAGCCCGGCTCCATCTGAAGGTGGGATTGGATCGAGTGTGATGACAGAAGCTCCAGTGATGAGAGCCACAAGAAGAGTACAAAGGCATCATTCCTCTACGGCGGCTGGTGGGGATGTGATCCTGGGAGGATTTGTGATGGCCTTGGTCATAGTAGTCTTGTGCTACATTCGGGTTACAAGAAAGAGAAAAGAGAGTGATCACACCTGAGAATCTCGAAGTTTTGAGTCATTCACATCTGATGTTTATTCTACATGTCAAGAAGAAAATAGACCAGCGATTGTGATTGGCATGCAAAATGGGCACCAAAATGTGTCTGCAAGGATGGTAGTAGTGCATTGTGTAATAGACATTATGTTAGTGCATTTGTAAATAGCAAAAGAGGCAGTTTGTATGCTATATTGATTGAGTGTTTAATTTAGAATGATCGGATCGAGTAGTGACTCCATGACACTAAAACCACATTGATCTCTTTATGTAGTTTACTGTTGAGGCGAGGCAGTTTCATATTTTTTCTCTACTGGTCCAGATTGGTCTTTGACAAGCAGTAAGGCTGTTGCCTTGGTCAGGCATTACAGATAATCACAATTCATGTATGCACCGACAGATTTATCCAGCAGGATATTAGGTAAATCATATGAACAACCTAAGTCTCTTTACTATATGGGATGCAGTTCAAACATACTCGAGACACAATATCCCAAGCTGAGAATAACAGTTACAGACGAGAATTAGTCCAGAAAGGATCCAGGGAACCCTTATTAACCATCACTATCGAGTTTGGTAATCAAACACTGGAAATATCCAATTAACTGGTAAATTACGAACGGATTGAGTGGAGAAGGTGAGGGAGACTGGAAGAATGTGCGCTCTATGTGCACCTAAAGCACCTTGGGCTTGAGTGATGTGCACCTAAAGCACCTTGGGCTTGAGTAAGCACACAAAAAAAAAAAACGAAAAGAAGGGAAAGCGAAGAAGTTATATCCAATACACAGCACAAGCAAAGGTACCTGAAAAAACTATGAAAATAAAATCCTACCATGGAAATGTGGTAACAGAAGTGCGGTTTGAGTACAGTAGCGAACAAATGGCTGAAAGAAAGAAGCGCCGGTTGCCGGAGAATAAATTTTTTTAAGAATGATATAATATTAAAGCAGAGCTCTGGTGAACAGAGAGGTCATACTAATATAATGTAGTGCAAGAGAGATGTGAGCTGCTATGAGCGATGAGACATAGAAAAGCAGAGCACATGTTTTCAAACCTTAAAAGCTTTCGTTTATTTTGTTCGTCCCTTGCTTTGACTAGACATCGTCTACACTTACGCCTCGCAAGTCCAACCAAAGACCAAGAATACAAGATTTCTCCAGTTTTAATTGCCTTAGTCAGTGGCCTCGAAAATCCAACTTCTTGGAAACTCCGTGGGCATGCATGCTCAATAAAGTATTACATTGTAGGTTGAATGACAGAACTAAAGTTGATTCTTTGTCTTTCCTATTCATGCCAAAAGATCTGAATTAGGTACGAACTGTGATTCTGCAAAACACATTGCGAGTTACATCTTTTCTGCAAAAGTTGGAGCTTATGAAAAACTTCTTGACACATTGTGTGGTGTCATCATCTTCCAGCGCATCCCCGATTAATCAAGATGACACGTTCTTCAAGTATAATCTTCAAGTTCAACACGATGTTCATTTCATATTATGTCCGTCTTTTTCAATGATTTCGTACACCCTTCAAATTGTTTGTTATTTTTATATGTGTGGTCTCGTATGTCCGCTCAATCTGTCATGTGTCTTCACCGGCATTTGTATATAATAACAAAAGCTAGCTATTAAACTCTGGCACCACAGAACATTAGAAGCAAAATTATGGTACAATACCATGTGGTTTTTGATGCTCAGGCGAGAGAAATTAGGGTCTCTGCCTGCGTGATGTCAATCTCTAGTCATATCCCATGAAATGGCTTGGCCAACAGACGAGAGATAAGTGAGATTAATTTGTGACAGTTCTTTCTTTCTTTTTCTTGCGATTTATGCAAGAAAATTAATAACAATCAATCAGAATCAAAAGATTGAATGGTAATGATCTGAACTCGGTTCTTCCAAATGGGGAGGGCTTCACCAACTTCGATTCACAAACTCATCCCCAACATACAATTTCTATATCTCTGTCTGCAATTTTCATCTATCTCATTTATGAACTTCATTTCCTCGTGCATTTTTACAAGCAAAACTCAGAAGGGGAAAAAAAGGAAAGCAAACACCCAAAACTCCCAAAGACGCTGTACGAACTGTAAATTCTCTGAGAAACGAAAATGGAACTGACTTTCATCTCAGAGCTTCAAATCCAATTTTCTTCCTCCCAATTTTTGGCTGTAGAACCTCCAAATCTGCAACATCAGTACAAAACGGAAAAGAATCAAATTAACTGACAATCTGTTTCAGCTTCTCACCAGAGCACAAGAAACCAAAGAGTTCCGACTTTTTCATTTCTGCTTTAACGTTGAGAGAGAGAGAGAGACCTGTAGGCCTACACACAGGAGGGTCTTCAAAGAGAGAAAGAGAGAGCTGCTTATAAGCAACCCCAATATCAAACACTATGACACCAGAAGATGGATCGTCCACAATAATATCCTTCACTGGAAGCCACAGAAACAGCTCTTTCTGAGACAGACCCTCCATTCCCATAAGCTTACCTAAAACCAGTCAAAACCCAAAAGCCAAAAACATCAGAACAGAGAAAAACCCAAGAAAGAGATGATTGTCATGCCGAATTCTTGTTGCTCTGTCGCTACCATAAGTGAGATTGGCTCTCACGACGCTGTCGAAGTAGACTCTGGTGTCGAACTTGGCCAGGCAAGGACGGTCCAAGAGGACTTCGAGGAGGCCATCTGGGTGGAGCGTGAAAGACTTGACATCGTGCGGGAAGAGCCCTCCGGGCAAGCCTTGGCTTTGGAGGAGGTTTTGAATGGAGTTGGATGAGGAAGATGACGAAAGAGTGGATTCAGACAAGACGAACAGGAGAGACAGTAAGAGAAAGAGAAAGCGGAAAGATTGCTGTGTCAGAGACATTCTGTGAATGGGAGGAGAGCCTGGGACTGATGCGAAATGGGTGTTTTCCAATCAGGTTTCATGTTCCTATATTGCAAATAAATTAAGAAAATAGGAACAAAAAAATATGATGCCTTTGCCGTCTTACCATAATATAATGGAACGAGATTAAAGAATTGAATTTTTAATTCGAAATGATCGGCTGGCAAATATATATAAATTTATTTTTCTCATGTACAAAAGTGCTCCTAAAGTTCAAACGTTCCACAAGAAAATGATAATTATGTTTTTATACTCAGCCTAGTGCCAGACAGAGCCTCCCAGACAAAATGAAGTGGAAGATCAAAAGGTCACAGCTTTTTGCCATTTAGTAAGGCCAAATTGATTACTAGAAACTCGGGTCCAATTTAAAAGTTTTCAAAGAAGCTGTTACAGTAATAATTAGGTCTATGTAAATGATTTCGTCAACTTGAATTTGCATTGAATTTCAAATTAACACCATTAAAAATCTCAAACCAATATTTATAATATTTTTATCCTAAATTATTTTTTGTCTGATAAAACTATATTAAATTGATACCCCAAATCCATATTTACTCCCCTTAATATTTCCTCCAATATCATATTAAAAAGCATGTGTTACAACACGCATAATAAGGGATTGCAAGATGGATTTGACGTAAAGGATGATGGATTCAACATGGAAGCCTAATGTGTTGACACTTGTGTTTTTCAATAGAAATATAGATTTGGGTAAAATGTACTAATTTGAATTTTTTATGAGATAAAAATGAGTCTGAGATAAGTGGGCCTTGAGATTATTTTTTTTGGAATTTTTTAAATGTACTAATTCTTAAACTTATTGCAAAGGAGACATTTCCTATTAGCCTCCAACTCTATGCAGAAGAATATTCGGGTCCACTTATTTTGTAGTCTATCAATCGGCTCTACTATAATCAGGTCCACATATTTTTGGAGAGCATCGATCCATTTTGTTTTGTTTTGTTTTTTTTTTTTTTTTTTTCGGTTATTTTGGGAGATACAGCTTGACGTCATTCTCCGGAGGTACTAAAAGCAAAATCAAACACGATGAAGAAGCATGCTTTCACACTTACTCTATCACATAATAAACAATGAATTAATTGTCACATCAATGACAGTAATGATTGAACGTGTAATCATAAAATAATCTTTCATTATTTATCTTTTTTTCTTATGACATGTAGTCATTAGATTCATGCTTGACCCTTACCCCCATTTTTTTCTCCAAGATTTACGATACTACTCAATTGGGTGAATCATACTCGATCGTTTATAATCATTCTTAGGGTAAACCTCCTCTTTGGTCTTTTATTTAACTACCATAATACATAGGTAAGGTACTTACTACAACATTGTAAATGTCCACTCTTATTAAATGTCTCATCCGCGGGGTAGTAGTTGATGCATGGCAAATGGAGTTAGTTGGGATTGTTGTTTGTGTGTGAGTGAGAAAGAGGGACAACATTTTTTGGTTTATGTCCGAGAAAAATTACCAAAAAAGTCCTAAAAATATCGTACGGATACCAATTCAGTTATAAACATTTTAATTTGATTAATTTAATCCGGAACCTTTTAGTGATTTGCTAATGTAATCCTACCAATCGATTTTGGTTGGCAATGCTAATGGATGCCAGTTGTCCCACATGGCACAATTAGGGCTAACATGAATAACTTTTATATATTTTTTCCAATTTTCTGAATTTTTTATAAATATTTTGATATTTTAGAAAGTAATTAAAAATTATATGTAATTTTAATTCACTCTTAAATAGGAGTCACAAGTCATATCATAGTGATGTCACGCCGGCAGCGGATGGTGTCAAGGGGTTGCAACACTAGCAGTTTCATAGTTTTACAAATTGTCATGTACTTGAAAACTTCTCAATTTTGGAATTGATCTTGAAAAGATCAGATTGATAGCAATATCATGTACACATCGCAAGCTTGGTAAGCTTGGAATGTCCATTGGTTGAAAAAAGAAAGAACAAGAAACATGAATAGGAGTGTAGATATGGGAGGTCATGAGTGAAGTTGCACCAAAAAGTCATCATTCATTGG
This sequence comes from Eucalyptus marginata, assembly GCA_014182565.1. Lineage (NCBI taxonomy): Eukaryota > Viridiplantae > Streptophyta > Magnoliopsida > Myrtales > Myrtaceae > Eucalyptus > Eucalyptus marginata. The sequence continues at coordinate 12,943,868 of CM024588.1, read as the reverse complement.
AGAATGTTGAGCGGAAGATGGAATTTTATTCGCAACAATCTAAACCATGAGAGAAAACAGTTCGCCTAGGCTCAAAGTTATGTGATTTCGCTTAAGTATACTTGCAATAGCACTCATTGGACTTGACTCCCCCGGCCTTCTCGCAAGACCCTCCCGTTGGAAACTTATATTCGATACAAGCCTTTGTTGCAGTTGGGGAACTTTGAACGCGGACCTACGTCCACTTTCTAGATCGTCTCTTTCTTGACCTCCCTCGCAGCTGATCTTTCTGAGACACACAACGAAGTCAAGGAACGTCAGCAATCAACACAAGACATAAAACAACAATTGTTCGAACTGATAAATGCATCCCTCAAGCCTTCAGATCAGATACTGGTCTCAAGCGCGGCCGAAACTGAAGCAGAATGAACCCGACAAAGGCTCACGAAACATAAGCTGGCATTACATGTGAAGCAAAGAGAAGTGAGGTAAAACATGCCGATGAAAAAACAAATCCTTCCTAAAGCCATTTTGATGACCTTCTCTTCTTACTCTTCCTGAGGTTTTGTTTCTATAATTGGTCGTGAAGATATACACAGAATCCCAACCTTTATATAAGCAATTCGAGCACCACATGAATGCTTGCAGATCTTGAGTTATTAATTACCACACAGAAATCTGTTTGTTTGAAACCAAAATATAGTGAGTAAGAATTGAACAGCTGAGCAAAGGAAGGAATTTTTTTTTTTTTTTTTTTTCTGGTATATGTTTCTACAATTACATAGGCTCCATTTATTGACTTTCACAAGAAGATCAATGTCTAAAATTAAGGGGATTTTGAAAGGAAACGTAATTCACTGATTGGGAATTGATGTAGTGATTTGTTGATGCTTGATTTGTGGGGATTGATCAATTTGTCTCTTTCTTTGGTGGAGAGTTTGTTGTAGGTTTCCTTCTTTGCTTAATTCTTCCAATCTTCCTTCTTTGGTGGAGCCAGAATCTTGCTGATTGCTTGATCGTTGCTAGTTTGTTGATTGTCGTTGATTTCTTGAATTTCGGTGATTGATTGATTTTCTAACACTATTGAGTCCCCTTTTATGGAAAAATGTATAAATAAGAGAATCCCATAATAAATCCCTTTTCATACAGAAGATACGACAGAATCTCATTGAATATTTATCTCATGGGATAATGCATTTATCAGTTTCCCCAAAGTAAAAATTATGCCACTTAAGATACTACAGAATTGGAATGGATATGTTTCAGGTTAAGTCATATTGTGTCACGATTTCGGGCTAAGAGATGATTTTTTCTAAAGTTCTAAATTATAATTTCAATCTCTTTCTCTCTCAAGATCAGAAGTCAACTTTTGAGGCACTCCTAAAGGGTCAAGTGCTGTCTCTGAGATACATTGATTTTCCTTATTTCTAAAACCATGGCATTTCATCTCAATCGTTTTTCCTACTATCTATAGAAGTTTATCTCCAAGTATTCGCATGGTTTCTATCACACCCTCAACTCAATGAGAGCAAAGGCAATGAAATGGCTGTCCATTCACCCAGAGGATGCAATCTCAACATAACCATAATTCAACTTGATATCAAAAAGTATATATATGTGATAAAAAGTCACTTTTTACGATATCAGAGTTTTTCTATAATTCATCAAAATGATACATGTACATGTCCATAAAAAATTGACTCACAAATTTATCAACTATACACAATTTGTACCAAAAAGTCCCCACTATTAAAATATCCTCCCCGATACCGAAATGCTCACGTCTTACTTGTGGATTGCTGAAGAACCTAAAAATGCAAGTAAGATAGAAAGAGTGAGTTTGTCACACCCCGAACCTCGAGCGCGCGCACATTCCTTGGTGATCGATCGAATTGTGACATTCCCAGGATGCGTCGTCGACCCATTCATTTTATTGCATATGCGGAAGCGATTTAAAAAAAAAAAAATCTCCAAACAACAAATAAACATGTGATAGAAAAGCAGGACAACCAATTAACACAAAACATACTTTATAAACACATCCGGGTTATATACAGAGGGTCTAACTCAAAAAGAAACCACTAGGCCATCTATACTTTGGACACTTTAGCTTCGGGCTCTGGATCCTCCACGCTATGGCCTTGAAAATGGTAACCTATGACAGGTTGAGATAAAAATCTCAAAGAGTCTACACCCTAAACCCCGATTAAGAGGAGAATTCACCTAGAGGCAGTCTAAACACACATCATATAAGACTTACCTTGCCTCAGCACCTCCCTACACATTAGTATAGTTCATATACATATGCATATAGCAAACATATTTAACATCCAGAACATTGCACATCAATCATCAAGTAATCACAAGGGTCCCGATTATAAGGCCAAATCGTTATGACACGTCCCATTCTGTGCCACACAATTTTGTCCCATAATTCGGCGCGATTATTCCAATCATTCACACGTGTCCTAGTTATTATGACCCATCGGCCATGTCCAACTCAACAGTCGGCAGTCATCCGGCATAGCCGGGCGTCGTCCCACTTTGTTGGGCATGGCAACGTCTACATCTAGACGGCATTCTTGAAGGAGCATTAGCCCAGCCTCCACTGCGACTGGCATCCGTTGATATGGGGTATTCCTGAAGGAGCATCGTCCGGCGTAAACGCATCGTGACAGGTTCCGATAGTGATTACACGCACATCGAATTTTGGCCAAGGACATTGTGCTTTGCACTCAAATGCCTTAATTTCAAATAATGTACTTGCATATTTTCTTCATATTAAAAACACTAGGTAAAATAATTGTGCATGGTCACATGATCAGATTGAATCATAAAAAGTGGTATACTCTCTTTTGAAAATCCCACGATTTTATATAGTACTTAAAATATTTTTGGTGTCAAAACCTGACACCCATTATTTTTCTAATTAAATACCAAAATTTCATATTTTTGAAATAATAAATAAAAAATCATCAATCATCATTCAATTGCATAAATTAGCACTTAATTGCACAAACCGATACAACCATGGCGATCAGCACGAAATTTTGACGATTGGCTATGCCGGTATAATTTACACTAATTAATAAATAATTAAATAAAATCCAAATTACTTAAATTAAATCACTCAATTAAATTATCGTAAGCTAATCAGGCTAATTTAATTGAACTAACTAATTAATTTAACTAACCTAACTAATTTAATCTAATAGACTAATTAAATACCCTAACTAACCCACCTAACTAACCAATTAAACTAACTAACTATGCCTAACCAATCTAATTACATAAACTAAGTCTACTAATCCTAATTAACTTATCTAACCACTAATTAGCCCACTAATCCACCTTAAGTGTAATTAGCATCCTAATTAGAGTTTAAGGCGTAAACTCATCGGTTTAGCGCGAAAACCGATTCACGACGGCGGCGGCACGACGGAGACCAAAACCCGAGTCTACAGCGACACCAAGGGAGGCTTGGACCAGGCTAAAAACAGCCTTGAGTTGAGCTAGATCGAAGGTTGGGTTGACTTTGGTTCTGTGGAGGTGAAAACGATGGTTGGACGGGCGTTGCTTGGGCTGGTGTTGGCGGTCGTGGGTGGTGGTGCGGGTGCAACACGAAGATGGAGGAGCTGCTAGCGTGTTGTGGCTGTTTGGTGGACGATGGTGGGATGGAGATGAGATGGTGGATGAGGCAGCAACAAGAATAAAGAAAGAACAAACCAGAGGAAGAAACATGGAGGTGGAGTTGGCATGGGAGGCTGCTCGTCGGTGAGGCGGTGAAAAGGAGAAGGGTTGAAGAAGGGTTGACTGTGGCGGTGGAGGCGTGAAAATGGGAAGAGACGAAGGTGAGTGGAGTTGGCAAATCGTGGGGTTGAGGGGAAATGAAGGGTGGACGGTGGTGGATGGAGAGAGACGTGAAGAGGGGATGAAGAAAATGGGGATGAGGGTAGAAGGAAATGAAAGAGAAGTGTGGGGGGAGAAGGGATCGTGCGAGAGGGGGAAGGGAGAGAGAAAGGGAAGGGGGAAAGAAGTCAAGCAAAAATATCTTAATTCATCATTTCTTGGTCCCAAAAGTCTTCATGCCAATCTTCTTGGTCCCCAGTTACTTTCTTGCATACAATTTCCCACAATTAACAAATTTTGGACAACAAAATAGCCAAATTCCTCTCCCATCCGAATTTCTATCATTTTTCCGTTTTGACCGAAATTGATTTTCCGCAAAAATTCCGGACTTGACGAAAACTCTTTAAAAGATGAGACGAGGTCTTAAAAATGAATCGTGACATGCTCGAACGTTCGATTCCCAAACCGAGTTCAATTTCGTGGTTAAAATTGACCGGACGCGATTTTAGCGCGACCCAACATATTGGGTAGCTTTTAGGGATTTTATCACGTTTGACCCGTGGTTGATAATTTTCGATCCACATTTGTGCATCTTCGACTCGTCGGCGAGTCTCGGTTGTCGTAAAAATCTCAAGGTTTCAATTACGGGTACCGGGTACAGAATCGGCGAAAAATCGGGTTGGTGCCGTTCGACTCAAATTTTGCAATCAAGTAGAATCACCCACAATCTAATTACATGATTATGTCGAATCGACCTATATCCGATCACTAATCGATTATAATGGTGCCGTATTGACCCTTGCCGATTATCACGATCGAGTAGTTGATTTCTGATCGAATTTTCAAGTCTGCTGCGTTTATATCCCTTAACGGCTTCACCTGATAGGTTAGTTAACTCGTGAGTGGCCAACTCAGAGAAAAATGACCATAGGCGTGTCGACGAAATGCCCATTTCATAAAATTGGGATGGGGTCGAAATTCCGGATGTCACAACTCTTCCTCTCTTATAAAAATTTCGTCCTCGAAATTTAAACCATTACAATTCTTCTTCAAAAAAGTGGGGTATTGGCGTCTCATCGATTCTTCGTTTTTCCACGTCGCTCTTTTGTTTTGTGGTGTTGCCAGACCACTTTGACTAAAGAGATCGTCTTGGTACATAGCACTTGCTCCTTTCGATCTACAATATGAACTGGTCTCTCCACATACGACACTCTGTCGTCCACGTCTAATTCTTCAAAATTCAGCATGTGAGTCAGGTCAGGTTCATATTTTCTTAACATTGACACGTGGAAGACATCATGCACTTGCGCTAGTCTTAGTGGCAGCGCAAGACGATACGCCAAAGTCCTTATTCGCTCTAGAATTTCAAAGGGGCTGATGTACCTCGGACTCAGCTCCCCTTTCTTGCCGAAGCGCGAAGTACCCCTCACCGATGACACTTTCAGAAAGACGTGTTCACCAACTTAAAATTCCAATGGTCTTCTGTCATGACCCGATCTCGCCGCCCTCGAAAAAAGGCAAAAAGTCGGGTTTAGGGGTACTTGATTACAAGATCACAAGCTCTCCCAACCTCGTACCCCGTGCGACGAGTTTATTTATGCGATCTAGTTGTTTATGATAACCTAAAAATAGACGGGAGTCGCCACTAGCCACATTTTGGGGGTTGGCTAGAAAACCCAATCGAGGGTCGGGAGTGTTCCCTCGATTCCTACGCAACCAAATATCTAGGTTCGGGGACTTGGGTTACGCTAATATTGCTATTAGCGCCCTTTTGGTACCTAAACAGTATGTTGTATTTTCCTAACAAGTCCATGCGTTTCTTTTTACATTTTTCGAGATTATTAGTCCTAAACTAGGTGATCATGCATGGTTGGTCACTTTCATTCTATTCTATTTCTAGAATAACAAAGAAAAGAAAACAATCAATGAAATTGAAATTGCAAGACAACAAGTAAACAATCGAGGAAAGTAATAAATCCATCATGGAATCCTAAAAATATAAAAGAGAACACAATTAAAAAGAATGAGAGAAAAAGAGAAAACCCGCAACTCGTCGGGTTTTATACAACAAATGGAACCTGAGACAAATGGTCATGATGCATTCTCAATGGACAATGATGATCTAATTTTGAGGTAAGAGATTAGCTGGGGTCATTTTGTAATTTCATCAAACTTGGGGGGCAATTTTGCAAATTTTGTAAAATCCGGGAAAAATTTTGAAATTTGAAAATTAAGGGCATAAATGCATTGGCCAAGAAGTTGGCTAGTCGAGGGTGATTTCCAGCCAAAAAAACAAAAATGACAAAAAATTCGCCGATCAACGCCAGATGAACCAAGTTGACCTTCTTTTTTTTTTTTTTTTTCGAATTTTGTTTTATTTTTTTTCTAGTTTTGTCCAATTTAAATGAAATCAAATATTTCCATATGAATTGGGTCAAATGAGATGCAATTGAACTATCTCAAGTTAAAAATTGTGCACAAAATATTCAAATTCATTGAATTCCATTAAAGCGAGGCCATAAGCTAGACTTTGAAGCTCAATTGGCCAAATTGAAGCTCAATTACTTCATTTGCACTCTAGTCTAAAATGAGCCAAGTCGAATTATGTAGATTGAACCACTTTAGCTGGGCTTTCTAATCTTTGAACACACCGAATCGACCAAATTAAAATGCATCCGAGCAAATCTCCCAAAATTGACCCTGAATTTGGACTCATCTCTTTTAATGATGTATTGACTAAAAAAAAAAATCAGGTGTCAACAGTTGCCCCTCTTTGAATGGGAGTTTGAAGAGGTTCCACTCAAAGATAAAATTGATACCTATAATTTTTAGTCGACTCCACTTTGGAAATAGAAGAAGACAAAAGAAATGATATTTGGTTTGGGATGTACCTGATACTTATCTTTGCCCCGTCTTGTTGGGGTTTATTCACTCTGTCCCCTCTCTCTCTCTCTTTCTCTCTCTCTCTCCCTCGCGAAATGGAATGAAGGAAATAAAATCACTAAATGAAAAATGAATAGTTTAAGGATAACTCAGAACCTAAGAAACAAGGTTTATGGATAACCTGGAACCTATGAGACAAGATTTAAGGATAACCTAGAACCGAAGAGACAAGATTTAAGAATAACCTAGAACCGAAGAGACAAGGTTTAAGGATGACCTGGAACCTAAGAGACGAGGTTTAAGGATGACTTGGAACCTAAGAGACGAGGTTTAAGGATGACTTGGAACCTAAGGGTGCGTTTGGTAACGATTTTGTTCCCCGGAACAGATTTCGATCAGAAATGATTCTTTTTGATTCTGTTCCCTGGAACAATTTATGAGTAAAAGAACGCGTTTGGTAACTGCATAAAATTTTTGATTCTGGAATAGAAAAAGAATAGAAATGCGTTTGGTAACTACATAAAATTTCTATTCCAATTCTAATTTTTTTTATCAAATCATAGAAATCTATTAATTAATTATATGTATACTAAGTAATAAACATATTAACTAATCAATTTTTTTATTAAATAGTGAATAATAAACTATAGTATAAACTATAAATATAAATACTAAATACTAAATAATAAATTAAAATACAAAATTAAATATGTATTCTATATATAGCAAAATTTCCATTCATACTTCAAATCAATTTTTTTTTTTTAAAATAATTTTATTAATTCTTTCCTTTCTTTTTCTTTTTTTTTTTTTTCTTCCTCCCTTCTTCTCCTTCTTCCTCCTCCTTCTTCTTCTTCAAGGTGGCTGGTCGCCAGCCTTTGGGATGACCGGTGACTGGCTAGATGAGGGCCGGCGACCTCACCGGAGCGTCGTCGGCCCTCGGCGAGGCCGTGCCTCGTTGGCCGAGCCTTGTCGGCAGTTGGGCGAGGCTCGAACGAGCCTTGGCTAGGCAAGCGGCCTTGCCCAGATCTAGCAAGGCCGATGTCACACCCTGATCCACGGGCACGCACCCATCCCTTACTTGGTCGATTAATAGCGACGTCCCATGACGCATCGCCGACCCTTTCTTTTTAATATACACATGCGGAAGCTGATATAAAATCCCAAACAATAAAACATTGGGATAGAACAGTAGGACTGAATTTCAAACCTTTAAAAACATTCACTCTTATATACATTGCAAACCAATGCATATATATATACAAGGTGAACTATTAAGTCAAATTCAACTTAAGCCAGTTTAAAAACAAGGTCTACAAGCAGGAGTGGGCTTCTACAAACTACGAGTCCCCATCCTCCTCTTCATCATCCTCCACACTCCAACTAGAGCCTTCAGTAGGGTGCATCGGACTTTCGAGATCTTCAAAATCCAAGTCTGCTGCATCTAGGGACCTAAAATGGTTATTCAATAACCAATGAGACAACGTCTCAGCAAGTTCTACCCCCTAAGACCCGATTAGTAAACCAATACACCTTTGGGCTGCGTATGCACGACATAAGTCAGAGGACTTACCTTGGCCTTAGTCCCAACTTGCAAATCAATATAGTTCAATAGGCACCCAGCAATCTCAATAGATCAAAGCATCGATCAAATCGACCTAGTCGATTACATGTTAGACGGACCATTCTTGGTCATTTCAATCAATACTATCCATTCTCTAAACTAACCCATCGAGTTACCAAGCCAGTATTTTAAACGATTCATTCTCTGAAATGACATTATAGGTTACCGAGTATATTCATCATAACGTCCATTCTACAAAATGACTTATTGAGTCACCGAGCCGTTATGGCATGTCGTCCATTCTCCAAAATGACATGTTGAGTTACTGAGCCGATATTAAATACCGAGTATATTCATCGTAACGTCCATTCTCCAAAATGACATGTTGAGTTATAGTCACCGGCATGTCGTCCATTCTCCAAAATGACCTATAGTCCATTCTCCAAAATGAAATATAGAGTCACCGAGCCGGTATATAAGCAATTCTTCTCAAGATGACATGTGAGTTATCGAGCTATAATAGTATAACATCCATTCTCCATATGACATACGAATCATCGAGCCGTTATAGTATTTTTATTCTCAAAACACAATCAATTTACCCTTTTTATCATTTCCGACAAAAGTACACGTGCGTGGGCACACAGTTGGCCTTAGCCAAAATATAGTAATTTCCTTTCCTTTCTATAAATCCCATCATTTTCTGTAACTTACCAAAATATTTTTGGCACTGTCAACCGATGCTTGATTATTTTCCAATTAAGAACCAAAATTATTCATTTTAGGAATGAATCCTAAAATCACTCATAAATCAATTTAGCACAAAATAAAGCTCAATTAAATAAACGGACCGCACCATGATCATCATCATAAAATTCCAATCGTCGACCATCCCGGTCTAATTTTCGGAAAAATAAATAAATAAATAAATAATTTCGAAAATTAATAAATAAATACTAAAAATCCAATTTAGGCTCGTATTGCCTGATTGGAGCCCGAGACGGGTCGGGAAAAATCCCGAGATGCATTCAATAAATAGTAGTACACGTCTACTCACTAATGACTAAGTCTAACCACCTAACATGCCTCATTAAGTCACTAATTTAATTGTTCTAAACTAATCTAACCACCTAATTGCACTTGATTAAATCTACTCAACCCTTAAGAATCATTAGCAAACTAAGAAAGCATTAGTGAGCAAAACTCACTTGTGCAAAGCAAAAACGAGAACACCGCAAGGACGACGCGATGGCGGCCGAAATCCAAATTTTCGACGACGTCGACGGACACTCGGGCCGGGCCTACATGTCTCGCAAGCCCACAGAAAAAGCTATGCTTGGGCCGAACTTGGGCCAATTTGCTTCGTGGGCTTGGGCTTGGCTATGGACTATGCCTGCTTCGTGGGCCCAAGATGGGCTGAAATGCTGAGATTCACAGGCTTCGAATGGGCTAGACCCAAAGCTTGAAAACTGAACTGGGCTTGCTGCGGCTGGGCTTCAAGAATTCGCTGGATCCGTGGGCTGGAGACACGGGCCCAAGACATTGGTTGGACAGAAGACATGCGCGGACTAAGCTGAAGGAAATTCCCTAGGCTTGACTTCATGCGGCTGGATTCGTTGGCAGCTGAAGATGGAGACGCGAGCCACAGAGCTGTTGGAGTCAAAGAAGAGAAGATCGAGCGGTGTCGCTTTGGTGGGGCGTTGCTTGGAGAGAAGCGAGCAAGTTGAGTCTTCGTGGCAGCTTGCTGGCGAGCTGGTGGAGACCAAGGAGGTGTTGACTAAGGCGAAGGAACTGGGGACGAGAAGCAGCTTTGGTTGATTTGTTGGGCACACGTGGAGGCTTCGGTCAAACGAAGAAGAAGAGAACTTGATTGTTGATCGGCGTGGGGGAACAAAACGTGATGGAGAGGCAGGCGGTAGAGAAGAAATGATGAAGAAATTCTGATGGTGGATGGGCAACTTCGCAGGGAAAATTAGGAAGAAAGAAAAGCAAAGTAAGAAATGGAGGCAGGAGGGTTAGAGAGAAAGGGCGGTGTGCGAAGATGGAGGGGAACAGACGAGGGAGGAGAGACGTGTAAGAGAGGCCAAAGGGGAAGAAAGTCCACAAGAAATATAAAAAAAAATCATCATAACTTGGCCTTTAAAGTCTTCATGATTATCCTATGTGTCCCCCAATTAGTCTTCATAAATATCTCTAATGTTCCATAATACTTTCTTGCCATTTTATTTCCATGATTATGCAATTTGAAGCCAAAAATGCAGCCCTTAGTCCAATTCCGAATTTCTTTAATTTTTGGCTCCAATTATTCATTTGATTCTCCAAATTAACGTCCAATTTCATCAAAGAAATATTCCATACAATTTTCAGCAAGTCCCCGACACCCAAAGGTTTGATAAAGAGGCCAAAAATCCAATCAATTTGGCCAATCCAATTTTCCACTAATTTCCGCGACTTCCGAATCGATTTTCCGTAAAAATCTCGAACTCGATGGAACCTCTCTGAAAGACAAGACGACGTCCTATAAATGAACCCTGACATGCTTGAATATCCGATTCTCAAAATTGAATTAAATTTCGTGGTTAAAATCGACCGAACACGATTTTAGTCCAATCCGACCTACCGGGTAGCTTTTAGGGATTTTACCGCGGTTATATCCTTTAACGGTTTCACCCAATAGATTGGTTAACTCATGAGTGATTAGCTCAGAGAAAAAGGACCATAGGCGAGCCGACGAGATGCCCATTTCATATTTTCGGGATAGGGTCGAAATTCAATATATGACAGTCGAGCTCGCCCAATCATCGGCAGGGCTTGACCTTGCCAAATCTGGGTGGTGGCGGACGACGGTGGCGGCGGACAGCAGCGTTCGATGGCGGCTGACAATAATGGTGACAGCGGCGACACTTAAAGAACAAGAGAGGAAAAAAAGAATAAAAGAAGAAAGAGAAGGAAAAAGGAAAAATTAGATAGAATTGATTCTAGAATTGTTCAAGAAATGAAGAATCAACTTTTTTTTTATTCTTGATTCTACTCCAAATCTGTTCTCGGGAACAAAAATTTTACCGAACGCGATTCTGTTCCAAAACTACTCTTGTGAACAAAAAATCAGAATTGGGTACTATTTGGATGGTTACCAAACAGCCCTTAAGAGACAAGGTTTAAGAATGACTTGGAACCTAAGAGACGAGGTTTAAGGATGACCTGGAACCTAGGAGACAAGGGGCATGGTTTAGGGTAACCAAAAATAAAAAACTAAAGTTAAGATTTAGGATGACCAAAAACCAAAAACAATGATATGGTTTAGGATGACCAAAAACCAGTTCACTAAGGAACAGATATTTTGAAAAAGGGTTTCGAGATTGCTTGAGAGTCAGTCTTGCGAAATGATGCCAATTGTCAAATCTCTTCAGAGAGGACTTTAACAAAATGAGATTTGATTAACTATCTAAGGGTTAAATCAAATATGCAAAGTGGAAATATCCTAATCAAAAGAGGTCTTTCACACCGACTCTCAAAAAAGGCTCATATTCCCAACCATTGATATGGGAAAACTATTTAAATCTCACTGGAGAAGTCTCACTCAACCTATGTCTAAGGTTTTCGGAAACGTTCATAGTGAATACAATCCATTGATCAAAAGGTCTTTTGAAGGGACCGTAATGATGGCTTGGTCATGGGCTTGCACAAAGGGTATGTACTTTGAGGCTAGGAAATGAATATTCAAACGATATCTTCATTAGGTTTACAAGTCAAGAACCTTGAAGATAAGATAAGATAGGATTGCTTCCACTCCTTCTAGCGGTAGCTCCTATGTGATACTCTCATCTCAATTCGAATCATCCTAATCGGAAGAGACTTTGGATAAGGGTTGTAATATTGGTTCAGGTGAGGCTGGAAAAGGCTTGAAAAATTTTCAAATATTGAAGGGTTAAAAGTGAATGATTATCTTGGCATCATTACCATCACATGACTTTTCGAAAATTTGATTCTTGAAATTTAACCTATCTCGAGAGTCCTTTTGATAATTTGTCTCGGGACATGAGAGCTTCGCTCTCTGTTCTAATGACATTGCTTGCAATACATGTTTTCTCCTGCAAGGCATTTCTTTTGTTTCTCAACAGATGGTCCTTTGCATGACCATTGATTTTGCTCTTCTTTGTATTTTTGTTTTTCTTTGCATTTTTTTTAATGGGCATTGGCCTTACTTTTACTAGGCACATTGTTTTTTCATGCCCCCTAGTTTTCATTCTCTTTTGAGTATCTAGGATTCTCGAGTGGCATTTACAAACATTACCAATATTCTCAATTTTGTTGTAAATCATGTGCCTTGCCCTGGTGTGGGGAGATAATGATCATCTGGGGTTATGAAAGAATTATATAAGGCTCAAATTGGCTAAACAAAGGGTAATTGTGTTTGGTGTAGTGAACGGAATGCTCTTCGTCACTTTGGGATGCTTCGAGTTTTGATAAGAAATCACTTGAAGCTAGCATAAGAAGATTGATGCAACTGAAAGCAATACAATTTTTCCTAATCTTTCGCTCCATAATTTTCAACTAAGACCTCCTATTTTGCCCCAATGTGGGGTTGTTCTTGACAGGGTTATTTTGGAAATGCTCCCTATTTGGCTCAAAGTGGCTTGCAAGGGATATCAATAGTGTTTGGGATTGAGAAATGAAATGCCATTATCGTCTCAAACCAAGTATTTACTGTGAATGAACCCTATGCTCTAAGACATGGTTCCTTTCACTCAATTCTCTCAAGGAGTGTATAAGGACATGTTTGGTTAAGGGGTTGCCTCTCATCATTTTAGGCATTGCCACTTAGCATATTTAATAATCATTTTCAGGTTTTCCAAAGCACATTTTGGTTAAATTCAACTTCCTGGGGAATGAAAATGTAATGGAATTTTGTTTGAAAAGACATGTTTCCTTGACCCTACTGGGAAGACTTTTGGAAATAAGGTTAAATAAAATTTATGGACAGAACAGGCTTTGCTCAGCACAGGGATTCATTTCTAGAGTTCTAGCTGTACTTTCTAGAGTTCAAACCGACTCTTTTGGCATTCTAAAGGATAGGGTCACTTTTAAATTCTAAAGAAGATGGGTAATTTTTGAAAGTTTTTGCATTTCTGAGATGAACCTCTTGTGGACAGGTAGAATCTTTATCAGACATCCTGCAAAATGAACAAACATGCAGATGTAATATGTATGCATGCGATGCATGATGCAAATATCCTAAAGTGGCTTAGATTTAATCCAAAAATGGCTTAAAGGCCTTTCAATTTATTTATGGATAATACTTTTTAACAGCATTGGCATTTACAGGTCTTGGCAATTCTTGACCATCCATTTCTACAAGGATTAGTGCCCCACTAGGTAGCACTTTCTTTACAATATATGGACCTTCGTAATTTGGAGTAAACTTCCCACGAGGATCTGGAATGATAGGTAAGACCTTTCTTAAAACAAGATCGTTGATCTCAAAATGTCTTGGTCTAACCTTGCGATCGAATGACTTAGCTACTCTCTTCTGATAGCTTTGTCCATGACATAAGGCTTTTACCCTCTTTTCATCAATCATATTAAGTTGTTCAAATCTTTGTTGAACCCATTTGGCTTTAGAGAGCTTGATTTGAGAAAGTACCCTTAGTGAAGGAATTTCCACTTCCACGGGTAACACAGCCTCCATCCCATAAACCAATGAGAATGGTGTTGCCCCAGTTGAAGTGCGAATTGAAGTTCAGTAAGCAAGTAAAGCATATGGTAACGATCATGCCAATCACGATAATTTTCCGCCGTTTTAGCTAAAATCTTCTTGATGTTCTTATTTGCTGCTTCTACAGCTCCATTCATCTGTGGATGGTAAGGAGAAGAATTCAAATGGCGAATGTGGAATTCTCCAAGTAATTCATCCACCACCTTGTTGTTTAGGTTTGATCCATTGTTTGTGATGATCGCTTTAGGAACTCCATATTGAGCGATGATATCACGACGGATGAACTTTGCCATGCTCTTTGCAATAACATGGGCATAAGAATTGGCTTCAATCCATTTGGTGAAGTAATCAATGGCTACTAAGATAAAACGGTGTCCATTCGACACTTTAGGATTAATTGGTCTGATGATGTCGATGCCCCACATTGAAAAAGGCCAACACTTGGACATTTGATGTAGCTCATTAGGAGGAGCATTGATTTTGTCTCCATAGACTTGACATCAGTGACAGCACCTCACATGCTGAATACAATCGGCTTCTATGGTCAACCAATAGTAACCGAGCCTCATGATTTTTCTAGCTAAGAGATGATCGTTCATATGAGGGCCACACTCTCCTTCATGTATTTCTTTCATCGGGAGTTTAGCTTCTTGTGCATCCACACACTTCAGTAAAACTGAATCGAAAGACCTTTTATAAAGGGCTCCTCCACTGAGGAAGAATTTGGATGCCAACTTCATCAAGTATTTTCGATCATTGGCTTGACTCCCTTGGGGAAATTTTCCTTCTCGAAGATAATTCATGATGTCATAATACCAGGGTTGACCATCAAGTTCTTCTTCAATCATCAGGCAATAAGCAGGCTTTTTCAAAACATCAATTTGCAAAGGATCAATGCTCAAACCATCAGTTACTTGTAACATTGAAGATAAAGTCACCAGGGCATCGGCAAATTGATTTTGTGATCTTGGCAGATAATCAAAAGAGATTTCATCAAATTCCTTGACCAAGTCTTCGAGATATTCATGGTAAAGAATCAACTTTACATCCCACGTTTACCATTCACCTCCCGTCTGGTGGATGATGAGTGTGGAATCACCATAAACTTGAAGCTTTCTAACTTTCATATCGATGGCTAGTTGCAAACCAAGGATGCAAGCTTCATATTTAGAAATATTGTTGGTACAAGGGAATACAAACTTTGCAGCTACTGGATAATGTTGACCTTCTGGAGATATTAAAATTGCCCCAGTGCCAAAACCAGAAAGGTTAACTGCACCATCGAAATACATGGTCCACTTGTTAGGTGAGACCAAATAAATTCGTTCATCGATTTCATCTCAATCATTAGATTTCCTGAGATTTTCAGCTAACATATCGGCTATGGCTCGCCCTTTGATGGACTTTTGTGCCATGCTTTGACTATCAAACTCAGAGAGTAATATTTTCCATTTAGCGAGCCTTCCAACCAATGCAGGCTTCTCCAAAAGATATTTGATAGGGTCATTCTCAGTCACTAGAAGGATGCGGTGATGAAGAGTGTATTGCCTCAGTTGGTGTAAAACCCAAATCAAGGCTACACAGGTCTTTTCTACTTTAGGATATCGAATCTCGAAAGTAGTAAACTTCTTACTGAGGTAATATATGGCATGTTCTATTCCAACCCTTGGTCCTTTTTGTGCTAACATGGCTCCTAAAGACTCTTCGTGAATGGTGAGATACAAGATTAGAGGCACGCCTTGGATAGGTGGTACGAGTACAGGAGATTGCGAAAGATATCGCTTAAGTTCTTCAAATGATTTTTGACATTCTTCATCCCAGTTGACCTTGGCGTTCTTTTTTAACAGCTTAAAGAATGGCTTAGCAGTTTCTGACAATTGAGAGATAAGTCTTGCAACATAATTCAATCTTCCTAGTAAGTTTCGGACTTCCTTAACAGTAGAAGGAGGTTTCAAGTCGCATATGGCCTTCACCTTAGAGGGATTGATCTTGATACCCTTGTTACCAACCATAAATCCAAGAAGCTTCCCAGACTTTACCCCAAATATGCATTTTGCGGGGTTAAGCCTCAGCTTGAATTTCCTCAATCGATCAAATAGTTTTCTTAAGACTTCAACATGATCTTCACCTTGTCTTGACTTTGCAATCATGCCATCAACATAAACTTCAATCTCCTTATGCATCATGTCATGGAATAGTGTTATCATGGCTCTTTGATATGTTGCCCCTGCGTTCTTCAAGCCAAATTATGGCACTCCCAAAACCGCTAAGGTCGCCACAGATACCTATTGCTCTTCCCTATTGAATATCAGTTACTTGTTCTTAACAAGGGGCTTTAAGGAAAACCCGGGGTTTTGTAGGCACATTTTTTTTTTAAAGGTAATTTAGCGCAGCTCGTAGCGAAGTTAAAGACGAGTCTCACCATCCCTCTACTCTCCTAGCGGTTATACAATGCACACCAACCACACTTGAAGGAAAACATAAAGCCGAGCCACTTTTATTTACATTTTTAGGATGGACATCTTGGGTCGGTACAACCAAAAGCGCCAAGGCTTTTTCACTAACTTGGCTACAACTCAAAAGAGAGATCATCGACCCCCTATATCGATCGTGTAAAACCTTCCATCTACAAGTGTCGGCTATCTCCAAAAAGTGTCAGCTCCCTCTCCTCATGCGGGCCATCACACCCATCCTGGTGCATCGGGCGGTGGTGGCAGCAACATCCCCAGCATCACTCTGTCACGACGCACATGGATGGACAAAAGCTCCTCGACGACTGGGCCCCCAGCCAGGCCCACGTCATACATCACCAGCACCCTAACCCGTATGAACACCAACCCAGGGATGGTGACACATACGTGCTTCATGCACTCGACCTCCACGTCAAATGGAAGGCCGTAAAAAGTACTGCGCGCGACCGGAGGGAGAGGCATCTCACTAATCTGAAATGTTAGTCCCCAAAGGGGTGAGTACAACCACTCAGTAGGTAAAAGATCCATTAAACTACTCAATGCATCAAACAGAGCAATCATAGTATCATAGAGTACATATAGTTCATACATATCAATCATGTCTCACCTTTTGGTCATGCATATTTCATCAAAACAGCCATATGTAAATATAGGTCACCACATTACGTGCATAAACCACCAATGCACTAGTGCATACATCATGCAGTCATGCATACATGTCATCATACCATGTACACATACCACTATGCACTTAAACATGTTACATCATACAGCCATGCATACATGTCACCATACCATGTGCACATCACCATGCACTTAAACATGTTACATCATACAACCATGCATACATGTCACCATACCATGTGCACATATCACCATGCACTTAAACATGTTACATCATACATCCATGCATACATGTCACCACATTATGCATGATTCAATTTCAACTCATGTTTTTCAATTGGATCGCCACATTTTTCTTTCCCGGGACCAGTAATTGCATCCCACATTTTATTGCTCGCACCCAACTTGGCATCGCGAGGAACCTCCGGCACACACCTCCGAGCATCTCGAAACTCCCGAGGACATCTGGCACACACCTCCGAGCATCCGGCACACACACTTCGGGCATCCCGACACTCCCGGGGCATCGTCGGCTCACACCTCCGACGGTATCCTCTTTTCAATGCGTATTCTCATATATCTAATTTCCAATTTCACATTTGATGTTACAATACAAATGATTGGAATCAACCTTTTGAAATCATGTAATATGCATTGGGAAAATGTCATTTGATGCAATGGTTTAAAAAGAAATCTTTCTTTGAGTTCATGAAAGTTCATAAATCTTTTAATGTCATATGAAATGTATAAATGTCATCACATCATTGCACTAGTAATAATCCAAAATATCATGATTCACACAACAATTTCAATAACCCATAAATAACACAATTTCCAGCTAAATCAGAATATGCACGGTCCGTATATCACAAGAAAAGGATTTTTTAGCCTTACTCATGCACAGAATTTGAAACATTTTCGATTAAATACCTAAATGACCTTCAAAATTTATGAAATTTGAACATATAATAGTTAAGACATAGAAGCAGATACTTCATGAAGAACACTTCACCAAGAGATCCTCACATAATTCAATACTGACCACGCATCACATCATTATTAATTCTGTCCATTCATCTTGAACAGTTTTTGAAACATTTATAGTTAAATACCCAAATAATCTTCAAAAATTATGAAATTTAACTATGTTGTGAACAAGACATAAATAAGGATATTTTGTGAAGAACACTTCCCAAAAGAATTTTACACAGAACAGTATAAATCACGCATTGTAGCATCACTAAGTCCGGACACATCCGTTTGCACCGTTTTTAAAACATTTTTTATTAAATAGGCAAATGACCTTCAAAAATCACGATATTTAACTATGTTGCAGACAAGACATAAATAAAGACATTTCATGAAAAACACTTTCCCAAAAGAGATTTGTACAAAATAGTATAGACCATGCATTTCAACATCACCAAGTCCAAGTAGTCAGATTACACTGTTTTCGGAACACCTTCGATTAAATAGGCAAATGACCTTAAAAAATTATGAAATTTAACTATATTGTAGACAAGACATAGATGAAGATACTTCATGCAGAACACTTTTCCAAAAGAAACTCGTACAGAAGGTATAAACTACGCATTGCAACATCACCAAGTCCAAATAGTCAGATTGGCACTGTTTTCAAAACATCTTCGATTAAATAGGCAAATGACCTTAAAAAATTATGAAATTTAACTATGTTGTATTCAAGACATAGATGAAGATACTTCATGCAGAACACTTTTCCAAAAGAAACTCGTACAAAATGGTATAAACTACGCATTGCAACATCACCAAGTCCGAATAGTCAGATTTGCACTGTTTTCAAAACATCTTCGATTAAATAGGCAAATGACCTTCAAAAATTATGAAATTTAACTATGTTATAGAAAAGACATAGATGAAGATACTTCATGCAGAACACTTTTCCAAAAGAAACTCGTACAGAATGGTATAAACTACGCATTGCAACATCACCAAGTCCGAATAGTCAGATTTTCACTGTTTTCAAAACATCTTCAATTAAATAGGCAAATGACCTTCAAAAATTATGAAATGTAACTATGTTGTAGACAAGACATAGATGAAGATACTTCATGCAGAACACTTTTCCAAAAGAAACTCGTACAGAATGGTATAAACTACGCATTACAACATCACCAAGTCCAAATAGTCAGATTTGCACTGTTTTCAAAACATCTTCGATTAAATAGGCAAATGACTTTAAAAAATTATGAACTTTAACTATGTTGTAGACAAGACATAGGGGAAGATACTTCATGCAGAACACTTTTCCAAAAGAAACTCGTACAGAATGGTATAAACTACGCATTGCAACATCACCAAGTCTGAATAGTCAGATTTGCACTGTTTTGAAAACATATTCGATTAAATAGGCAAATGACTTTCAAAAATTATGAAATTTAACTATGTTGTAGACAAGACATAGATGAAGATACTTCATGAAGACATCAAAGCCAAATTTCAAGTAGAACATAACATGAAAGTCCCTAGAACATCCTAGGTCCAGCTGTTTTCTCAAGAACAGTCCACTAAACTAGAGTATTACACTCATCACCTCAATATTTCGCACCCCATACCTCCAAAATCATCACAAACCAAAACACATACACCAAACACAACATGCAAGAGTAGATCACGGATCCCACTTGCCTCTAGACCAAGCAAACGGTGAACACATAGCGGCAACGGATGGCGACGCACGGCTTCTCCTTCTTCCTTCTTCCTTCTTCCTTTCTTCCCTTCTTCCTTCTCTTTCTCTCAGTCGAACTCTCCTCTCTCTCTCTCCACCGTGAGACCACCCTCCTCTCTCTCTTGCTTAAACCGGTCACTTTCCCCCCCCCCCTTAATTTCTTCTCTTCCATCATTACCCATCATTAGAATGCATGGGTGACACTTGGCCACAACCATGAGACAAATGGGGGAGGCATGCAATTGGATCCCCCACCCTTCTCTTCCTTCGCAGGACAGCCCTTTATGGGCTTAAATGTTGGGCCGGTCTTGGGCCTTCATGGACTGGTCGAATAGGGGGGCTGCGTGGGCTGGTTGGGCGGTCCTTGGGCCTAAAGATCAGCCCACCCTCTCCTATTCTTATTCCCCTTTTTAAACCTTATTAAAATAAACACTTAATTTTATCTTATAAGTTCACAAAACTTAGTAGTTTAATTCAATAAAACCTCACTTATAAAGTGCACCACCAAAAACAAGATTTCTATATCAATTGCACCTTAATAAAATTCTTGGGTCACTTGTAGACACATCCCCAATCAAACGATTGTCCAATTCAAAGCTCAGTCCTAAATTAATCGAAATTTATTGATTAAAAGCTAATACATAATCAAATGGCACTTCCATTACCTAGTTAGGGTTCATGGGATTTTAGGATGCCACACAAATGGCGTAACTTTGTAGCAAAATGTTCCCCATGTAGTGATGAAAGAATTTTTCGTCGTGTCTTCCTCTTTCATCCAGATTTGATTATAAATGGAAAATCCATCCATGAAAGAAAACAGTTCGAATCCAGCAGTACTGTCAACTAAGACATCAATGTGTGGTAAAGGAAAATCATCTTTAGGGCTTGCCTTATTTGGGTCACGGTAATCAACACATACTCGGACCCGTCTATCCTTCTTCATAACCTGGACTATATTAGCAATCCAATCAGCATAATGGGTGACTTCAATGAAACCAGCATTTAAGAGCTTCATGATTTCTTCTTCAATCTTTTTCGACAACTCAAGTTTCATCCTTCTGAGCTTTTGTTTCTTTGGCAGAACATTAGGATCAAGTGGTAATGCATGTTCTACGATCTCAAGGTCTAAACCCGGCATATCGACATATGACCAAGCAAAAACATCTTGTTACTCTTTCAAAAGTCCGATTAATCTATTGGCATTTGCTTGAGAGAGTCCTGCTCCAATCTTGGTTTCTTTAGGGTTATTTGGATCTCCTAAATTCATAGCGATTGGTTGTTCAGTGGTAGGAGGCTTGGACTCTTCATGTCTGAGCCATTCTTTTTCAATAATTCGAGGATCATCCTCATTCTCTGAGTTGGAATAATCGGGTTCGTCAAAATCTTTTGAATGTGAATCCGAGCCATTAAAATGACTATCATGATGTGAAATGTCATACCTGAGAAGCAATCAAAAAATTGTTAGTATATATACATATAAATGAATGCAATGCATATAAATGTCATGAAAAAATTGTTTTCAAATTCGAGTTTTCAAAAAAAAATTATTAGGAACTAGCCCTCATGTCATTGGACATCCTCGTTCCACTAAAACATTTTGAAATTATAGATCGTGTGGAGGTTTAGGCCTCAAAGCATCATCATAGGACTAATTTGGGAAACCTCACACATCTATTAACAAAATGTGAATTTTATTGATATGCGAAATTGCATTACAACGTATTTCATCTTGGATCTATAGAGTTTATGATCCAAATTATTACAAGTACAAACGAATGAAATGAATGGAATTCCCTCACAGGGGAGAAATGAATGGAATTTCCTCGCAGGGGAGAAATGAATGGAATACGACTAGAAATTAAATGCAAGAACTAGAAACATCCCTTACACAGTGAGAACTGTAGGCTTTTCATCTCTATCAATAGCGCTAACCAAGCCATCTTCAAACAAATCAGCAAAGTGGTAGACACTGGCCTCTTCTTCTTGCAAAAACTTCGGCGGGCCAAGAAAGAAATCCTTCAAAGGTGGAGGCAAGAGACGTTGGTAGCTCTTACCTTTGATGTTTGGGCCTTTATGATTACCTTGACCCCTACGGTTGCCCTGATAACCCAGGCCTTCACGCTTGTTGATCTTGACCACCTTAATGGGATTTGGCATGCCTTGGGCGAGCTTACCCAAACCTTTCCCAATAGCAAAACCGTTCTTGAGCAGTTCTTTACTCGACATCAAGGAGGCCTTTGAGAATTGAGGCTTCCTAATGATTGACCCAATAGGCACATGAGTGACAAACACCATCTCAAATGAGTGGTAGCTTGATTCTCCCTTGACCTTAGGCTCAATGAAAGGTATGGCAATGTTATGGAAAGTTTCCACATCTCTTTCACATCGGATAGTCACAATCTTTCCATCAATGGGGGTTTCATCATTTGATGAAGACTGGAGGGAATCATCCTTGCAGCATGGATCCAAGGCCGTCCCAATAGTGGGTTAAAGTTACTTGGAATATCCAGTACTTGAAATTTTTGAGTAATGCTAATAGGGCCAATCGTCAGTGGTAAATCGATTTCCCCTATTGTTTCTTTTCTCATCCCGTCAAAGGCTCGAACGGGAATTTTGGAGGGGAGATATTTTCCATTCCTATCCCTAACGTCGGAGGGTGGATAAAGGGCAAATGTTCAAGGCAGAACCATTATCGATTAGGACCCTTGAAATCCTAGTCCCAAAATGTGGAGCAGACACATATAGCGCCTTAGTGTGTGCTTGGCCTTCAAGAGGGAGGTCTTACTTAGAGAAAGTCATTTGATCTCTAAGAAGTATAGCACCCACAAACTCCTCCAACTATACTTCTCCAATGGCCTTGGGCACATGGACTTCATTTAAAATTTTGAGGAGAGCATTTCTATGCTTTTCAGAGGTCTTGAAAAGCTCCAATAGGGAAATCTGTGCAGGCATCTTACGCAATTGGTCTACCACTTCCGCCTCACTTGTCTTGAGTGTTTTGAGGATTTGTTCAGCTTCCTCATTAGTTACAACCTTCTTTTCCACACCTTCACGTGGTGGGTAGATTTGACCTGATCAATGACGGCGTCAATTTCATTTGTATTATAGTTCCAAGGGACCGCCTTAGTGTCATAAGTAGGAGTCACCTTAGTATTGGAACCTTCACCAACTTCTGGTGGCAATTCAATCACAACAGGTGCCAAACCCGCACTTGACCCCCTAAACATTTTTTGAGCCTAATGATACTTTCACTTCTCAACCCATGAACTAAGCCTACGTTACGTCCCTTGCAAAGTCTCTTCAGATTATGGCACTTGAATTAACGTAAAAGTTCGTATGTTTGAGAGCATCGCTCGAAGAAATGCGAGTAAGATAATTTCTGCCTCATTTCGTATGCTCTTGACTTGTAAACCCAAAGATAATTGTGGAATGTCATTTTTCAATAGCCTCGACTCAAGGAGTCCCCTTTGTTA
The DNA here is from genome assembly GCA_014182565.1 of Eucalyptus marginata. NCBI lineage: Eukaryota > Viridiplantae > Streptophyta > Magnoliopsida > Myrtales > Myrtaceae > Eucalyptus > Eucalyptus marginata. The sequence continues at coordinate 12,920,602 of CM024588.1, read as the reverse complement.
AGCTGTTGACCAAGCTCACATTACGGTCCCTATTAAAGACCTCTCAGATTGGTAAGGTCGTACAACTTGCGAGATTACTCGGACCCTTGTTTGGCATGACAGTGGTGAGATAGAGTGATTGTCAAAATCCTGCATCAAATGTCAGGATAAAATAACCATTTTAATGAGGATGAGTGAAAAGTCCTTCCAGAATGAAACATCCCTCTCTTGACACATCCATGACACTCATGTGTTCAGATTGGAATATTATTTTGAAATCTTTCCCAATGGAAATTAGGTGATGCATGATTAATAGAAGTCGTCACACATGAGCCTCTCTTGGATTAATGCATGTTTGTGATTACAAATGCATATTGTCTCTCGTATGACCATGTTTTAAAGGAGACATATCCCTAATGATTAGAGATGTTACCAGGTAAGTATATCTCCATCCATACCTTAAATACTTGTCATTGCATAGGTATTCTCCCTCAAGTGCACCGATACTCAACTCGATTGAGCTGTCCCCTAGAGATTTTTCTGCAATTTCAATCTGATTAAGGCAACCGAAGAAAGGTCGATCTATGTTGCAACGCTAGGTGACCGTAAAAATGTACGGGTCCTGGACGTGTAACACCAACTATCTTGAATCATTCTACCCTACTTGAAGGTAAGATATTCTAGGTAGGTTCCTTTACCGTTTGCATTAGTATTTCCATATAAACTGCATTCAAAATTTTTGACATCTCAGTCTAGACTCGGATGTCTTAATTATTTCATCTAAATATTTTACTTTGGATGTGAATGTTTTTTCGACCTTTCTCGTTATACATTAGTTCGGATCTAGGTATTTCGAGCTTAAAAAATCATGACATCTCAGTCTAGACCTGGATGTCTTGATTATTTTCATCTAAACATTTCACTTTGAATGTGAATGTTTTTTCGACTTTTCTCATTATACCTTAGTCTAGATCTAGGTATTTCGTGTTAAAAAATTTTGACATCTCGATGCCGGACTAGGATGTCTTAATTATTTTCGTCTAAACATTTCACTTTGGATGTGAATGTTTTTTCGACCTTTCTCGTTATACCTTAGTTTGGATCTAGGTATTTCGAGCTTAAAAAATCATGACATCTCAGTCTGGACCCGGATGCCTTGATTATTTTTGTCTAAACATTTCACTTTGAATGTGAATGTTTTTTCGACCTTTCTTGTTATACCTTAGTCTGAATCTAGGTATTTCGAGCTTTAAAAATCATGACATCTCAATCTGGACCCGAATGTCTTGATTATTTTCATTTAAACGTTTCACTCTGGATGTGAATGTTTTTCAATCTTTCTCGTTATATCTTAGTCTAGATCTAGGTATTTCGTGTTCAAAAATTTTGACATCTCAGTCTCGACTGAATGTCTTAATTATTTTCATCTCAACATTTCACTCTGGATGTGAATGTTTTTTCGATCTTTCTCGTTATACCTTAGTCTGGATCTAGGTATTTCGAGCTTCAAAAATCATGACATCTCAGTCTGGACTCGGATGTCTTGATTATTTCATTTAAATATTTCACTCTAGATGTGAATGCTTTTCAATCTTTCTCGTTATACCTTAGTTTGGATCTAGGTATTTCGAGCTTCAAAAATCATGACATCTCAGTTTGGACTCAGATGTCTTAATTATTTTCGTCTAAACATTTTACTTTAGATGTGAATGTTTTTTCGATCTTTCTCATTATACTTTAGTCTGGATCTAGGTATTTCGAGTTCAAAAATTTTGACATCTCAGTCTGGACCCAGATGTCTTAATTATTTCATTTAAACATTTCACTTTTGATGTGAATGTTTTTTTCGATCTTTCTCGTTATAGCTTAGTCTGGATCTAGGTATTTCGAGTTCAAAAATTTTGACATTTCAGTATGGACCTGGATATCTTAATTATTTTCGTCTAAACATTTCACTTTGGATGTGAATGTTTTTTCGACCTTTTTCGTTATACCTTAGTCTGGATCTAGGTATTTTGAGCTTTAAAAATCATGACATCTCAGTCTAGACCTGGATGTCTTGATTATTTTCGTCTAAACATTTCACTTTGGATGTAAATGTTTTTTCGATCTTTCTCGTTATACCTTAGTCTGGATCTAGGTATTTCGAGGTAAAAAATCATGACATCTCAGTCTGGATCCGGATGTCTTAATTATTTTCGTCTAAACATTTCACTTTGGATGTAAATGTTTTTTCAATCTTTCTCATTATACCTTAGCCTGGATCTAGGTATTTCGAGTTCAAAAATGTTGACATCTCAGTCTGGACCTGGATGTCTTGATTATTTTCGTCTAAATATTTCACTTTGGATGTGAATGTTTTTTAACCTTTCTCGTTATACCTTAGTCTAGATCTAGGTATTTCGAGCTTCAAAAATCATGACATCTCAATCTGAACTTGGATGTCTTGATTATTTTCGTCTAAACATTTCACTTTGGATGTGAATGTTTTTTCGACCTTTCTCGTTATACTTTAGTCTGGATCTAGGTATTTCGAGCTTCAAAAATCATGACATCTCAGTCTAAACCCAGATGTCTTGATTATTTTCATTTAAACATTTCACTTTAGATGTGAATGTTTTTAAACCTTTCTTGTTATACCTTAATCTAGACGAGTTTTAAAAAAATATTGACATCTCAGTTTGGATCTGGATATCTCAATTCTTTTCATTGAACATTTCACTTTCTTTGGATGTGAATGTTCTTCTCGGTCTCGATGTCTCAATTTATTACCTGTTAGACTCTTCAAGGAACCTGAGTGAAAACTGGGTAGTTGTGGAGTAAATGAGGATTTATCATATACCTTAAGATGCTCTACTGCACTGATTGGTAAGTAACTGAAGGTACGTTCATTTCTTTCGCATCATGCATTTGCATTAGCATTTAAATGCATCATATAAATTGCATTTTAAAATGGGATTCATTTTCCAAACAAAAAAAAAAATGATTCAGTACATGTGCATGATCAAAATTTAAGTTTCAATTTGTCTTTTAATGCAACCTCTATGAGCTCACCTTAAAAGAGGGGCAGCTGTTGACACCTAAATTTTGGCAATCCGATCATTTATTTATTGCATAAAATTAGGGGTTAGTCTTATCCCTGAAAAAATATTAATTGCATAGCATATAGATTTAGGTGCATGGCGGATGCGTTCAAATTAGTGGTTCGAGCTTTATCTTGGCAGTGGACTAAGCCCACGAAGCGAGTGAATTGGCCCAAGCATGTTTGTTATTTTTAATAATCAAAGATTATCTCATGAAAAATAGAGATTTGACAATTTTTCGAGATATCTTCAGATAGGGCAAGTGTGACAAAAAAATATTGCAAGCTTATCTTTGCAGGATTTGAAATTTGAGAAAACAAATATTGCATTCGAAAATATTCTCATGGATGTTGATCTAAAACCCTAGTCCACTCACCTATAAATAGGTTGCTACACTACAGAAGGAGAGGGAGGGCCACACATTGAATATACGGCCATTGAGAGAAGAACGTGAGGGGTTCTCTTTTATCACTTTGTAGAGAGGGCCACATGATTCAATACGAGGTCACGCATTGAATGCACACAGCCAAAGAATATAGAGGAGAAAAATCTTGGTGCCTTTTGTTTGCACGATACACTGAGAGCTTTTCTGGGTAATTTGAGATGCATGACTAAAAAATTTTGGGGAGAATAGAGAAAGAGTTCTCCTTTGCAGCTTCCAATCACGCCTTTTGCCTGCCCCCGCCGTCGCTATTGCTGATCCATCAAGAGTCTTACTAGTAGCAAATATCCGATCTCAGCCCACCTAACGCCGTTACTTCCTCCCTTTGGCAAACCCAATGAGGCGTTGCCATCCTTTCCTTGAGCTTTCACTGCCGTCAACCAGCTCACAAAGCCATGCCAGGGAGGTTGCTATCTTTCTTGTGTGACTCCACATTGTTAGCGCCACTCAACGTCGAGTTGCTCGCTGCACCATCGCAACACTTACGGCAAGAAAGCTAACCCACCACACTTGAGTTCTTTGCTTGTTGCAGCTAGAAGTCCCCAACCATGAATTCATCGTATGAGCACATCTTCAAAGATTGCGTTGTTTTTTGATTTTTGGCCAAAGCGGTGGAATTTGTCTCTTATTGCATGGTGAAATCTGGAGACTTAACCGTGAGTTCTTGAGCAAGAGAGACCACGTGGAATTGAAGCAAGAGAAGATCATGACTTTGTGGTTCAATCAAGGAGTCCCATCGAGCAACACTCATCACGGTCGAGCCATCGTAGGCCGTGAATTCATTGATCCCGAACCATACCAGCTATTGATTCTTTGTTTTTACAGGTTCCCTTGGCATTCCTCGTAGCCTCACCGAGCACCGTCCTTAGCCGCGCTAAGTTTCCATCGTTGATCCATTCTACCGTTCGGATTTTGGAAAACATTCAAATTTAAGTAGAGATTTATTTTAATTTATTAAGTAGATTTATTAGGTAGATTTATTTTAGTTTTTGATATTTTGTCTCTTTATTTGAAATATTTCTTGATGCATGGTTGAAATTCCCGATGTACCGCTTCAATTCGCAACCGCATACTAATTTTTATTCAATTTATAAGGCTTTAGATAGAATAATTAATCACGCGAAGTAAAATTGATATCTTGATCTTTAAGGCTTAAGATCAATTTATCAATTTTATTAGCGAAATAGTCAAGTTTGAATTTCAATTCGAATGATGGATAACATTTTTGGTGACCATGGATGATTTGATGTTTATCTTTTAGAATGGATAGCATTTCACTTTAGTTAGATCTTTATTTTTAGTGATTTTAATTATAAATTCTCGTAAAAAATAAAAATCATGCGCATGTCATGTAGGATTAGGTTCATGAAATACCTATCATCTAGTGATTGTTGCTAGGTTCATCTAGTTAGAAATTGCTTGCCATTAGAATTAGATCATTTGGTTAATTTAGATTGCATATTTAATTGTTGCAGTTCTTTAATTTCGAATTTCGTGGAAAATACAAAAAAAGAAATGTTTTAGAATAAATTCATCACATGCTTCAGGATAGACTGCATGCTTATATTTTATTTATGTCATATAGTTTAGGTCATATTGCCATGTCATATCATTTCATGTTATATTAATAGCATGCATTGCATGAAGCTTGATTTCCCATTAATTAAGTGAAAACAAAAAAAGAGAAATTGCATGTTAATTAGAAATCTTATATAGGATTGTCGATGTGAATTCTGATCTAACAAGGTTTCGGCGGTCAAAGCTGAAGTGCGTGGGCTGAAATGGCGAAGTCCGTGACCAAAGCTCCACTTGAATCGTGATAAACGCCAGCCACAGATCTGTCAGAAGCTTCCTCCACCCACGAGCTTGGGGGTTCCACTGGCCGAGGGCATCCATTGTCCAATTAATTTAATTCTGCTCTTGCTCTGTTTTCCTAAACATGGGTTCCACCTCACATGGTTCTTGTGTTGAGCAAGGGCTGTCTCAGCAATCACAGTCGGGTTAGGTATGCGGCCTTGGAAGATTCGGGCGTTTCTTGCTTTCCATACCACCATAGTACTTCAGCGACTAATTCTCTCAAAGGTGAGTTCCAATTTAACATGAGCAGTGAGTACCTCCATCATCCGTTTGTCCATCTGAGGAATGCCAAAGAGCAGATTTTTAAGTTAATGCTTTGGTTTGACAATTTATCCATCCGCAGAGGAATAGGTGCTCGCCCGTTTCAGGAGCTTGTGAGCATAAGGTGCAGATGGGGTTAAGTACGATCTTTCTTTTGTAGAGATCTTCTGGCAGACACCCCATAGGAAGATGCGGATTAATAAGAAGTCACGAGACGGTTTGGAAAAGAAATCAACCCTTGAGGACACGGATAACTATCAATTTATACATTCTCAAATCCTGATTGCCCACCAATTGGCATGGCATTGGAATTGATAGTTGATAGGTTTATCGGGGCGTAAATAAAATACTAGAAGGTAAATTGTCATTCCAAAATGAAGCTTGGAAAGATTGGAAGGATCCGGCTCGGAAGGATTGAAGGGGTTTGGTTCATCAAAATTTCAATTTAATCTTCTTCACCACCATACCGGCTATTACAAACAATTGTAATTTTATGTCATGCTGGTGTCAAAATAGACAGCAATGTATCGCGTTAACATTCTGTTGCTCAAATTTTGATATTGATCTTTCAAATATCGAACTGAAAACTTGCCTTTAATAAGTGATGGATTTAATCATGGGCCTAAGTTGGCCCGGCCACGATGGGCCTAAAGGTCCGGCCCACGGGAATTAGGCCCGTGGAAGGAGAAGGTATAAAAGGGATGAGAGAGAGGGAGAACACAACTATTCATTTTAGTACGTACGTTCTCCATTTCTTCTAGCATTCTCTCTCTCCAAGAAAAGCCAAGAAGCGACGTCATCTTCTCTTCACGGCGATTTTTCGACATCGGATCGAACAGGACTGAATCCTCATCCTCTTTACGGCGTCGGTGTCTAATCTGTGGCAAACAAGGTACGCTCGAATCCGTGGTGTGCTTTACGATCGGTGATACGTGTTTATTCCCGGGCCAATCTTCCGCATAAGTTTAGGGGTTCGGTTTAAGTGCCGAATCCGGTTTTTCGGGGATCCGATTATACCCAACATTGGTATCAGAGCCCGTGTTCGCGTTTTCCCGACTTGTTTGATGTTTTATGATTGTTTTTTTTCGCAAAAAGCACTTCAGCCGTACGGATCGGGGCGAGAAATCCCGACACCCGAGCATGTTCGCCAATTTTTCCGATTTTTCGTAAGTCGAAATCAAAATATGATGGCATAGGGAGGAAGGCGACGTCGAGACGAGTCCGGCGATATGTCGCGCGCCGCCGGAGGCCGCCGGACGCGCCGCCACGCGCGGCCGGAACTCACGGGGTCATCGGCGCGTGCGTTGCACGCGCCGACTCGGTTCCCCCAGCGCGAAACGCACCGTTTCGCCCGAGCGCGTGCAACGCACGCGCGCGAAACGGTGCGCCGAACGCACCGTTTCGGCCCGGGCGCGTGCGGCGCACGCGCCAGCGAACGGCACGCCGTTGCCGAGGCGCGCGCGATGCACGTGCGCGCGAAACGGCGCGTCCCTTGGCGCGTGCCACGCACGTGCCGGATGACGTCATCCCGCACGCGCGCGGCACGTGCCGGTCGGTTCGTCCGACCGGCTCGACCGGGAAACCGGTCCGACCGGACGACCGGCCCGACCGTCTGACCGGCCGGACCGTTGACCGTTGACTGACCGTTGACCGTTGACTTGACCGTTGACCGCGACCATTGACCGTTGACCGGCCGTTGACCGTTGACCGTTGACCCGAAAAAAAAAAAAAAAAGAATTTGTTTCTTTTTTCCCAATTGAGTCAATATGGATTATATGTAATCCATTTTTGTTCTGCATTTGTTGCAGGAACAATGCCTCCCCTTCAATTACGTACACCTATTCGCGTAATTACCGATAAACAAAAGGCAAAGCTTTCTAAGTTAATAGGCGAGTTGACCGATTATCGATGGGAGAATGGTGACTTAATTGATCATGTTTTTGAAGTCAACGGGAAGATACAACAGGTCATATGGAATGGTCATCCCATGTCACGGTCGAGAGATGGTGCGATTTTTCATTAACACTCTTCCACCTGAATGGCAAGATGTGTTGAATCGCATATGGGATGTCAACGGTGCTGCTTCATATAATAAAATTGTGATAGATTTTGTAAACGAATATTACTGCATTGTTACAAGGGAAAAGGTCAAGAAATTGATCAAAAGAGGATCTTTCCCAGTTCGTGTGAAGGTTTTTTATGTAAGATGTATTAGCTGTTTTTGTTTGTTGAGTATGCTTTGTGGACATCTTATGTATTGTTAACTACCTGATTGTTGTTGAATAGCAACCCATATGTTAGTCGTATTATATGAAAGCATTATTATATTGTGTGTCAATTATCTCGTTGCTTTCTCATTATTGTTGGTTCTTTGTGGGTAGTTAGTCGTGGGTAGTAATAGAAGTTTTAGTAGCTTCATAGAATTGATTTTGCATATGACAATCATATTGATGATGGTTTTAAGTTAGGATTTTTGGAGGATGATTGGAAACGTAGTGACCTTTTGATTCTGAAACCTTACTTAAAATTATTAATTAATATGATGGGTTTGTGCAAAAAAAAAAAGAGATGCATAAATGATAGGCATTAATAACTCGTGCATATGTCTGATGTGTTCAGATCAATGTCCACAGTCACAAAGAGCATAGTTGCCGAGCTGAGCAAAGGTGAAAAGCTCAATGTTGACAACTATGAAATTTGGCAAATGAAAATTCAATGTGTATTGGAAAAGCAAAAGGCACTTAATGCTCTTGACCATGTTATGGAAAATCTTGAGGATGCTGTGCGCCACCTTGAGATAGCTGATAATCGCCTCAAGGCATTTGAGAAGGATACAGACATTTTCTGTGTTGCTTTAAGCTCAGAAGGGGCTTCAAGCTCTAAGCGCAAGCGTATTGATTCGTTCAATATGTGGCAATGCAAGGGATCAAGTCCTCCTTGCAAGAAACCAAGAATTAACCAACAAAAGCGAGGAAAACGTCCTCGTGTAAAGAGAGGAAAACATCCTCATGTGAAGAATATCTCAAGGGTGAAATGTTACAACTGTGACCAAAAGGGTCACTATGCCCGCAATTGTTGCGAGCCAAAGAAGGTACACACCCTTTGTGCTATTGAGAACTTTGCATATGTGTCAAGTTCTATATTCCTGACTGAATCTAATCCTCTGTGGACTGTAGATTCAGGAGCGACAGACCATGTAGCGAAGGATAGAGAATCCTTTGTAGAATTTCGACGAGTTCCGACTAGAACTAAGTGGATCTATGTGGGAAATAACTCCAGAGCTGAAGTGAAAGGAATTGGCACCTGCCAACTGAATATGCGTGGTGGACGCACATTATTCCTTCATGATGTGTTGTATGCTCCGGAGATTCGTCGAAATTTAGTGTCTGTTTTGGTGTTGGTTAAGTTTGGTTTTAATGTGAACTTCCATAATAGAGGTGTAGATTTGTATATGGATACAAACTACTATGGTCGTGGTTATTTTCTGGATGGTTTCATTGTATTAGACATTGATTATGTTAATGCAAATGTTTGTTATTCCCTTCTCACATCTCCTAATTCATATGATAACGATGTGAAAGTATGGCATGCTAGGCTTGGCCACATTGGCCAACAGCGCATGAATAGACTAGCCAAAGAGGGCTTGTTGGGCAATATTGAAAAAGTCGATTTGCCCATCTGTAAGCATTGCCTAGAAGGGAAAACGACAAGGAAACCATTTGGAAAGGGTAAAAGAGCTGAATTTCCTCTGCATTTAATCCATTCTGATGTTTGTGGTCCAATGAATGTGAGAGGAAGGCACGGGGCTGTTTATTTCATCACTTTTATAGATGATTATACTCGATTCGGATATGTCTATTTGATTTCTCACAAATCCGAAGCATTAAGTTGTTTCAAAAGGTTTATGAACCTAGTAGAGAATCAATTGGACAAGAAAATAAAAGCATTGAGATCCGATCGAGGTCGAGAATATTTATCTGATGAGTTCAGAAAATTATGTGATGAAAAAGGAATAGAAAGACAGTTGTCTATTCCATATACTCCTCAACAAAATGGTGTTGCGGAGAGAAGAAACAGAACCCCGCTGGAAATGGTTAGGTCCATGATGGCGCATGCTAACTTACCTATTACTTTTTGGAGTGATGCGTTGTTAATCGCTGCCTATATACTTAACCGTGTGCCTTCCAAATCGCTTACTTCCACTCCATATGAGTTATGGACAGGTAGAAAACCGGACTTAAGTTTTCTTAAGCCATGGGGTTGTGCTGCCTATACACATGAGTCCTCTCACAAGTTTGGGAAATTAGGTCCCAGAGGAAAGAAGAGTATTTTCATAAGATACTCGGAACACTCAAAAGGGTATGTGTTCATAGGTGAGCAGTAAAGTGGGAGTATAACTGAATTTGAATCACGGGATGTCACATTCTTGGAGGATGAATTTCCTAAGAAGGGCGAAATAGGTGAAGAATACTCCCTATTTGAAACCTTGGACCAAGATAATGATATTAATGGAGATCGTCCAAGTGGGAGTAATATGAGAAGTGATGAATTGAATTCAACTCATTCTCAATTGCAATCACATAATGAGACGACATCATCATTACCTAATCCAAGTGGGAGCATAATAGGGAATGATGTGCAAAGTGTACAAACTCCCATACGGCGAACAAGTCGCCAAAGTATTCCCCGTCGACGTTTTGACATTGAAGGGGAAACTTTTATGATTACTCCACAAGATGAGGATGAGCCTAGAAATATTAATGAGGCTCTGAATTGCCCTAGTAAGGAAAAATGGATTCATGCAATGGAAGAGGAAATGGAGTCAATGAAATCAAACCAAGTCTGGGAACTGGTTGATCTTCCAAAAGGACGCAGAGCTATTGGGAACAAGTGGGTTCTCAAAATAAAGCGAAAGGCTGATGGCTCGATAGAAAGGCATAAGGCTCGCCTTGTGGCGAAGGGGTATAATCAACAGGAAGGAATTGATTATGAAGATACGTTTTCTCCTGTAGTAAGATTTACCTCGATTCGCATTATTCTGGCAATAGTATCTAGTATGGATCTTGAGTTACATCAGATGGATGTAAAGACTGCTTTCCTCAATGGAGAATTAGAGGAAGAAATATACATGGAACAACCTACTGGTTTCATAGTGAAAGGCCAAGAAGAAAAGGTATGTCGACTTTTGAGATCGATATACGGCCTTAAGCGATCATCAAGACAATGGTATATACGTTTTCATAATGCTATAATGGCATATGATTTTACAATGATTGATGAGGATCATTGTGTATATATCAAAAGATCCAAGGATCAATTTGTGATCATATCATTATACATTGATGATATACTGATTGCCGGAAGCAATATGGAGTTTGTTCATACTGTCAAGAGTTGGTTATCTTCCAACTTTGAGATGAAAGATATGGGTGAGGCTGCATACATTCTTGGAGTTAAGATTTCAAGAGATCGTTCGAAGAGATCGTTGTCTCTTTCACAAGAAACATATATAAATAAAGTTCTTGAACGATTTCGTATGCAAGATTGCAAACCCATAGACACTCCTATTGCGAAAGGTGAAGGATTGAGCCATAGATCGTGTCCGAGGACTCCACAAGAAAAGGAACAAATGAAACATGTTCCTTATGCTAGTGCTAGTTGGGAGCTTGATGTACGCTATGATGTGTACAAGACCCGACATATGTTTTGCGGTTGGAATGGTGAGTAGATACCAATCCAATCCAGGTCCAAAGACATTGGAAAGCCGTAAAGAGAATACTGAGGTATCTGAAGGGAACTGCTGATTTCAAGTTGAATTACCAAGGAAAGGATCTGCGACTTGAAGGCTATTCTGATGCTGATTGGGGAGGAGATTTAGATGAAAGGAAATCTACCTCTGGTTTTGCTTTCTTACTGAACAATGGCGCCATATCATGGAGCAGTAAGAAGCAAACGTGTATAGCCTTATCCACGATGGAAGCTGAGTTCGTGGCATTATCAGCAGCAGTACAAGAAGGAGTTTGGCTTAAGAGATTTTTGGATCATTTAGGTGTTATTGAGAAAGCTGCACATCCGTTATTGGTTAACTGTGATAGCCAAGCAGCTATAGCATACACTAAAGATCCAAAATATCATGGCAAGACCAAACACATAGATACCAAGTATAACTTTGTAAAAGATATGGTTGCACGAAAGGATGTGAACTTGCAGTACATATCTACGCATAGAATGGTAGCAGATCCTATGACAAAGCCAATACCTAGAGATGTGTTTTGTGGTCATGTAAAATCTCTAGGATTGCGTAGAGTCTGATGTACTGGATTGTAATTTCCCTGAGTTGTTCACATGTATGAACTAGTGTTGTTTCATTATTAATGCCTATGAATCTTTATTTGATCTTTATGCATCTTAATGCTCAGTGCATTACATTAAGTTGAGAAAGTATGTCGGACAGATAAGAGATTAGCCCACTCACACGGGTAATCGCCTCTATTTACTATGTGATAAATAGAGATGAGACGGTTTTTAAGCTTATTATCTAGGTGATAATCGAGAGCTCAAGCTTAAAATAAATATGTCGCCTTAATCGAGTGTTAAGATGAGGACATGATATGTACTATGTCCGAAAGTAAAATACCCCACATATTTTACTTTATCTGTCTAAAATGCCGATGTGAGTTCGATGAATTTTGTGAATGAGTAGATACGTGAACTCAAGTTAGACATTGGGTATGTCCGAACTATCATCTGTACGGTATTGATGGTGTAGACATACGCTCCATGGGAAAGGAGTTAATACCGTAATACGTATTTCATACTACGTATGCATGAGACGACCAATAAGAGTGGCAAAAGTTTGATCTCAACTTTTATGCCGTATGAGACTCTTGAGGAAAAGAGTTCCTCAATTTAGTGCCCTCATGACTTTTACTTATTCTCAAGATTTCTATTTAGTGTTTGCTATCTTAGAATGTTGCCAATGGTCATGAGTTGATTCGATCTAATGGGACATTACTAGAAAAGCAAGTTGAACTGAAGTTGAGAGTTTGAAGGAAAGAGGAAGATCGATTTTGGAGAATCACATTGTAGTTTTGTATTCACTGGTCGACCAATTATGAATGTCTTTGGGATAATCATAATTGTGAATACAATATATATATCGTTGTTTAAAAGAGATCAAGAGAGATATAAATGTGATCGATCGATCTAGGGTACTGCATACTAAATTTACTCGGAATGTGACGCCCATTATGAGCTGCTATCTATTCCTAACAGATGTATAGCAACGAGCTCTCAAAGTATGCTGGTCGCACGGATTATTCACCGGTATGAATGTTGAAAGAGGAAAAGAGGATTTTCAATTGATGGGCCTAAGTTGGGCCTATCCGCCCATGGTGTTTTTGGTCCACCATGTGCGAGTGGGAGATGATGGATTTAATCATGGGCCTAAGTTGGCCCGGCCATGATGGGCCTAAAGGTCCGGCCCACGGGAATTAGGCCCGTGGAAGGAGAAGGTATAAAAGGGATGAGAGAGAGGGAGAACATACCTATTCATTTTAGTACGTACGTTCTCCATTTCTTCTAGCATTCTCTCTCTCCAAGAAAAGCCAAGAAGCGACGTCATCTTCTCTTCACGGCGATTTTTCGACATCGGATCGAACAGGACTGAATCCTCATCCTCATCCTCTTTACGGCGTCGGTGTCTAATCTGTGGCAAACAAGGTACGCTCGAATCCGTGGTGTGCTTTACGATCGGTGATACGTGTTTATTCCCGGGCCAATCTTCCGCATAAGTTTAGGGGTTCGGTTTAAGTGCCGAATCCGGTTTTTCGGGGATCCGATTATTCCCAACAATAAGTTTCATTTTTCTTGAAGTCAATCACGAGAATAGTCAAGAATTATAGGAAGAAGAGCTTATAGAATCCCAGAAGTTCACTTTTACAACTAAGATCACATATTAGCAAATTCAGGTACACATCTTTAGCTTGTGAAGCATGTAATGTCCATCGATCGACTGAAGTAAAAACATATATATATATATATATATATATATATGTATATATAAAAGAGGAGGGTAGACATGAGAGACGATGAGTGAACTTGCACCAACTTCCAATAATTCATTGAGAAAATTGTACAGAAGATGGAATTTTATTCATCGCAATTAAAACTTGATAGCAAACACTATGACATTGCTCAAAGTTATGTAATTATGCAATAACAACGATCCGCTCCATCTTCGTTTTTCTTGCAAAACCCTTTAATGCTAAGCCCCAACTGTTCTCTGCAAGCCTTGTTGCAGTCCGGGAACTTTGAACATGGCCCGATGTCCAGAAAGGTTTCTGCATTGATCTCTCTCGCAACTGATGTTTTGAGATGCACCAGAATTCAAAAATTTTCAGCAATCAACGTAAGACATAATATAAATTTTACGGACATGGTTTCTCCTTAATTTGATAGATCGAATTAATCCGTGTCCTACGAGCTTTCCAGTCTCGAGCGTGATCTAAACCAAAAGAGAAACGAACTCGATAGGGATGAAAAAGAAGCTAACAATACCTGCGAAGCAGAGACAGATGAGGCAAAGAACGCTGATGAACAAACAAACTCTTCCTGAAGCCATTCTGACGACCTTCTTTTCTCACTTTCTCTCTCGGTTTTGATGATATGATCGGTTGTGGAAAATTACACACAATCCCTACCTATATATAAGCAATTCGAGCACCACTACAACAGCAATCCTACTTATATGGAAATTGACGTGTGAATCTGTAATCAATTTTTATGGATATCAATTAGCATATATGAATCTCTACATTTCCATTTTTTTGGCAAAATTTATCTATGTTATAAGCCTGACAAAAAATCTCTTTAGGTTTGGCTAAGTTTCTTATGAATTTGGAAAGTTTTTAAAATTAATACGCGAAGATTCCATTCCTTTCCTAGCCTAATCAATGTGGTCACGGAATAGAATTCAATAGGAAGACGTACCTCTTGGATGAAAGACTTCTCAACCTGATTTCCGGGCTGGCGACGACATTATGAAGGAAAAGTAATGAAACCTCCAATGACTACTGTATAACCTCGTTTTCCTTTATCAATAATAAAGCCTTTGATATTTGTAGCAGACAGCAATCTACTTATTGATATACCAAGGTTTCAACGAACCAGATGGGGAATTACCCACACAAGGATCATAAGACGCATTATAAACCATGCAACGATTTTGTTGTTTGAGGACAACATACAGATTGATTAATCAAATAATGAGTTGATACAGGCTATGCTCCAACAAAAGGTTACCGTTCTCAAACCATATATTCTTATCATGGGAAAATGCTGAAATTACCATGCCATTAATTTTGAATAGGACAGGCCATACCTCAGCCACACATTTTCCATCTTCAAAATGGGAGAATTACTTAGCAGGTTTCCCATTGTTATTATATAAATTTTCCAAAGCTGGTCACGACCAAATCTGTTGAGGAAATATTTAAACAAAATTCCCATTGTCTAGAATCATTCATACGGAGACTTACTAAACAGGTTCACTTGTCTCATTTAAGGAAACAAATCAAAGTGATAAATATTTAAACAATAAAAAATTTACAAAGAATGGTTGCAACTTTTAAAATATTGAATATTATTCTCCAGCCAAAGAATAAGATTATAGTTCCCAAATAAATTAGAATAGGGCTGCGCAACCATTCTTTCCCGGATCTCAAACTCCAAACCATTAATAACAAGATCTGTAAAGGCCTTCTTTGGTAAGGGGATCATGCATTTATTTCTGGCCCTCTTAAACCTTGAAATGAATTGATCGATTGACTTATCATGTAGTTATTTCGTGGTCAATAAATCAACCACTAATAGATCTGGGACAACTTTTTTAGAATTGAATATGGAATAACCTTTCCATCTATTCCCATGGATTAACTGAGTTTGGCGATAATGTTGTATACTAAGTAAATGCAGTTTTTGATAATGATAAAGGGAATAGTCTTAGCTTTCAATGGTCTACATGTGCTGCATCTCCGCACTATGCCGAAAAATGGTTAACATGCTCGAATGTTGATTGATCCTCTTCACTAGTAAATAAAGTAAACTCGGGCATTTTGAAACCCCTCGGATACAACATTCATTCAATTCAGATATGGCATTCTATAAACATTAGGCAAGTAAATGATGTCATTGCCATATCCCCTTAATGCCGATTTGACCACTAGATGATTGTGAGGAAGCCCTGGGACTTGCTGCAAAGCAAAATTGGGTTGCAATGCCAAGTTTACATTTTGCTGAGGAACTTGATGGTATTGCAACTGAGGCCCACAAAGTTCGGGTTGTGGTTGGATTACAAGTGTGACATCCTAGATTTTCAGTCCTGTTTCTTACTGAATAAATCGAGCATTTCATTGACGCGTCTATAGGGCTGTTTTCAGAACTGATCATTCTCTCTAGTTTATTCCAAAAAGATTTCATCTTCCTTCACGATCGAGTTTGAGAAATCCCTCAAAGAAAGTGACAATATCCTTCTAAAGAAAGTCTTCTAGAATCGCGAGCAGGGGACCGTAGCATATGCATGAGGGTCCTACACACTTTGATCTGACCGAGGAAGAAGACTCTGAAAGGGGCTAGTGAATACACCTAGAGGGGGGTGAATAGGTGTATAAGAAACTTTTCGTAGGACTTAGAAGAATATTTTTGATGGATAGTAAAATAGAATTCAACTATTAAATAAATGAACAACTCGAAAGCGTAAATAGGAGGTTCAGGGATGAGAGAAGATGAACACAGAATTTATAGTGGTTCGGCTTATTCCAAGCCTACGTCCACTCTCCCCTACACCGACAGCCCACCGGCTAGATTTCACTATGAATTAAAAGAGTCGTTACAATATCACGTCCTTGATTCCACAAGGTGTAGAGACTTTGCTACACTTCCTCAAGGTCTCACAAGTATTTAATCTCTCTTTTGAATACAAATTTCGCTCAACAGTTGAATCAACAAAGAACGAGGAGCTTCAGACTTTGGAATTTATCTATCATGCACACACTTAAATAACCAGAGCTTCTCCCTTTTATACTCCTCCATGCCTTCATACCCGTTAGCACTTTCCAAAGGAGTTCCTCCATCTAACCGTTGGACGGAATCAATTAAGGAGATCTTCGAGTCACTTAAGGAATGTGATGATAGCCCACCAATCATGCTCGCCCATACAATCAGGATCTAGGTTTCCATAAGTAGAACCCTCCAAGTATACCTTGTCAATCAACGAATCTACTTATTCGTATCAAGATTAAAACGAATAAAAAGATCTCGAAATGCTATCTCCAGCCTTGAGAAGCTTCTTTAATCGCTCGAAACAATTCCTTAAATAAATCATTGATTCTGGATAAATCTTCTTCGACGGTCTAGAAACTGTCAATGAGGGCAGACTTTAAATCTTGAATCCGACAGTCTTCAGACTTTGACGGAAGAGTCTTCAAATCTTCAGACTAGACTGATGGAAACGTGTTGTCAACTTCAAAACACATAAGGAAGTTTTCTCCAACAATCTCCCCATTTTTTATGGTGACAAAACTTTCTTGCAAATTTGGAAATATTGACCTGCAAGACAATAGTCAAGCAAACAAGAATACGATATCTCATAAACGATAAATGAGTTAAGATAGTATCGAATCTACATCCATAGGAAATTGGTTAGTCCTGTAAAAACAACTATCTTTGCCTTGAGTACCCACAATGCTTAAGATACTGTAATGCAATCACATAGTCAAAACACAATCCAAAAGTCACGCCAGATAAAAGTTAAAGTCAGAAACAAAAACAAGTCTGAGTTCAAATCAAACAAAACAAATATGCACAACTGCATCTCTCCCCCTTTTTATCAGCATTAAAAAGGTAGAGACAAAACAAGAATTAATTTAAGATTGTTTGGGAACGCGAACAAGCTGGAAATCTCCCATCGACTTGACTGTCTCCTCCAGCTTCCTTAGATCCTCCTTCAAATGTGCTAATTCCTCACCCTTGGCAGTTGCTTGAATTTGAAGATTAAGGGCTTGAACTTGATTGATCAACCATTTTGAAGAGGCTTTAGAAGCATTCTGCATGTTTTGAAATTCGTATCCCAAGGCATAAATTTGACCTCTCATATCCATGAGAATATCAACCAGTCTTCAAAAGTCTGCTGAGTTGTCTGTTTGAGTGCTTGCTTCAGCATGGTTAGATTGTGGAGATAATGGCACATCCAGATTCGGAGAAGATACCTCATGACCTTCTTCTAGAAAGTGAGAGGCATACACATTTTCTAGATTGGCAGGAGAACGATTGATATCATCACTAGTGAAAGCAAGAGAATGAGTACCTCTTTTCTCTGCAGCTCCGCCTGTTTCTGTGCCTTCAGGTGGAGAGAAGTACTCTTCCTGTTCAATTTCTTCTTCAGTGACATAATGACCTTGTTCTCCTTGTTTCTCCTTGTTTTCATCTTCTTTTTCCTCTATCTCCTTCCTTATTGATTCCCTCTCTTCACTCCTCTTCTCTGTCTATGTTAAGGCCTCCTCTAAACTCTGTTTCTGGAACAGAACACTGCAATTTTCTCAAAGCAAGAGCAGAGATGGTAACATCATCATCATCATCATCTTCTTCATCCAGCAAGATGATTGCTCTTCTTCTTTTAGTTGGAGTTGTCACCGGCTCCTTTCCTTTTCGCTTTGCAGCAACAGAGTCTTGATGAGTTTGGTGAGGAGTCTTTTCCTTGAATTTCTCTAGAACCTTGTTTAGCTCTTTCAGATGCATCTTAGAAACCATTTTCAGCCCTACCACCATTTAATCACACGTCCGAACACACAGAATTCTTGGAGGCTAGATGTTAAAATGTCTGAAAAGCTTTGTAACAAGTGATGAATAGGGAAGCTGACCCTTGTCCTTCACCATTGATCTGTACATGTGAAACATGATAGTATGTGGCAGAGAGAATTTTTTACCAGCATTGATGGCATACATCAACTTTGCTTCTGAATTGGAGACGTTAGTCTTTGACGTGGATTTGGGTCTAAGACAGTTGATCACAATTTTGTGAAGCAGGATATTTGAAGCATTCATTCTCGAATAGGAAATCCGACCTTCTGCCATTCCATCTCGAACAAGCTCCACTGTCGCACAACCAATAGATACGCTAATTGATTGAAATAATCCTCTCTCTACTCCAATCACATCAGCCAAAGTGTCCATATCCACCACAAAGTTCTGATCCTTAACACTGAAAGAGAAACTGTTCGCATCCGAAAACTTAGATTTGAATAAAAATAAGTAGTGAGTTCTGATGGGCTACGTAGAGAGTCGAGAAAAAAAAATGTTCAAGCTGAAGTAAAGTAAATGTCTCCCGCAACTTCACATTCAGAGAGTTAAGAAAATCAAAATACACACTCCTTGGATTCATCACCCCTCGCTTTAACAACTTAGAATAAGTTTGCTTGTGTTCCTCAGAACGAAACAGATCTGAACTTGGTCCTCGTACATTCGCAGCAATACCCATTCTCGGCTTGAAATTAGTGAACAACTTTTCATCATCATTGCCATTGGGCTAACTAACTCCTCCAAAACGTGGATCACTCGGGAAATTTGTAAAGGCCCTATCTGCAGAGCCAACAGGAGCAATTCCCAAACGTTCCATTGTTTGCAAAAAGTGGGTTTCATTTCTATACCCCTTCTCTTTCAGAAATTCGTTGATAATAGTCATTGGAGAGCCTCCATCCTTTAAAGCTTAATAAAGTTTGAAATTAAAGACAGGCTTTTGAGTTCTTACGGGTTCAGCATCTTCGATAACTTCTTCTGTTCGTTCTTGAGCATTCCGAGGTCTAGCCCGAGGAGATTGACGCGGTTGAGAATGTTGTGGGATCTGCTGTTGCCTTGGAGAATCTTCTTGCTCGGTAAGGTCAAAATATGTAGGACCCTCGCCCATATGCTGTGGTCCCCTGCTTGCGATCCTTAAAGACTTTCTTTGGAAAGATATTGTCACAGTCTTTGAGGGCTTTCCAAACTCTATTCGCGAGAAAGATGAAAACTTTCAAGATTAAACTAGGGAGAAAAAGTAAGAAAGTGGAGTTCTGCGCTTTTAGGGTTTGCGAGTAAAAAGGAGAAGAAGAACAAGATATATATAAAGCAGTCAAATTGGGGGCATACGAATCGTCATAAAAAAAATGCCTTTTAAAAAAATATCTGCCTTTTTGAAAATAGATAACTGCCATAATAAAAAGATAACTTCTTTTTCAAAAAGGAATTATTTCTACAAAAACTTGGAAAGATAATGTCAATCGATTACGGATTAATATATAAACTTATCTTTCAAAAGATAAGTTTCTAAAACTGAAACAACTTATAGTCGTGATCCTTGATCATCTG
This sequence comes from Eucalyptus marginata, assembly GCA_014182565.1. Taxonomy (NCBI): domain Eukaryota; kingdom Viridiplantae; phylum Streptophyta; class Magnoliopsida; order Myrtales; family Myrtaceae; genus Eucalyptus; species Eucalyptus marginata. Next base: position 12,900,580 of record CM024588.1, on the reverse strand, counting down.
GGTCTGAGCGTCTTTTGGTTTTTATTCCTGAGTCTGAGCTTCTTCAGACTTTATAATATTAAGCTTGCGCCGAATAGACTCAAATTGGCTTTTCTCCAGAGGTTTTGTAAAGATGTTCGCTAGTTTATTCTTTGAATCAATAAATTGGATTAGAATTTCTCCATTTTGAACATAGTTTCTTATAAAGTGATGCCAAATCTCTATATGCTTTGCTCTTGAATGAAGAACTGGATTCTTGGTAAGGTTGATTGCGGTTGTGTTATCACATTTAATCTCAGTACATGAGTCTTCAATTCCAAAGTCTCTAACTGTTGTTTTATCCATAGAATTTGAGAACAACAGCTTCCAAGAGCCACATACTCTGCTTCTGCTGTTGAGAGAGCAATCGTACTTTGCTTTCTAGAGAACCAGGATACCGTCCTGTTTCCAAGTAATTGACATGTACCTGAGGTGCTTTTTCTATCAACTATGCATCCAGCAAGATCTGCGTCTGAGTATCCAAGAAGAGTAAAGTCTCCCCTTTTAGGATACCATAGACCTAACGACGAGGTTGTTGCGACGTATTTGATGATGCGTTTTGTAGCACTCAAATGAGATTCTTTGGGATCTAATTGAAATCTAGCACACATACAAATACTAAACAAAATGTCAAGTCTAGAAGCAGTAAGATAGAGAAGTGAACCAATGATACTTCTATATAGCTTCTGGTCAACTTTCTTTCCTTCTTCATCTTTATCTAGCTTCGAGGAACTTGACATTGGTATTTCAATCTTTTTGCAATTCTCCAAACCGAATTTCTTAACAAGTTCCTTAGCATATTTTTCTTGATGAATGAAAATTCCTTCCTTCAATCGTTTCACTTGTAGTCCAAGAAAGAAAGACAGTTCACCCATCATGCTCATCTTGAATTCTTCCTGCATAGACTTAGAAAATTTATTGCACAGATTTTCATTAGTAGATCTGAAAACAATGTCATCAACATATATTTGAACAAGTAGAAAATTTTTACCTTCTCCTTTAATAAATAGAGTAGAGTCTACTTTACCTTTCACAAAGCCACTCTGGATCAAGAATTTACTTAACTTTTCATACCAAGCTCGAGGTGCTTGCTTTAATCCATATAGAGCTTTTTTCAGTCTGAATACATAATCTGATCTCCTTAGGTCTTCAAAACCAGGCGGTTGTTCCACATAAACTTCCTCTTGAATGAATTCATTCAGGAATGCACTTTTGACGTTCATTTGAAACAGCCTGAAATTTTTATAGCAAGCAAAAGCAAGTAATAAACGAATTGCTTCTAACCTTGCTACTGGTGTGTAAGTTTCATCATAGTCTATCCCTTCTTCTTGCGTGTATCCTTTGGCCACGAGCCTTGCTTTGTTTCTTATGACTTTTCCTTTTTCGTCCATCTTGTTCCTGAAAACCCATTTAGCACCAATACTAGATTTACCTTTTGGTTTAGGAGTTAATTCCCAAACATCGTTGATGCTGAACTGTCTGAGTTCTTCTTGCATAGCTTCAATCCAGCTTTCGTCTGTTAAGGCTTCCTCTATACTTTTGGGTTCTATTTCAGAAATAAGAGCCACAGCGCTAGACTCTTCATGCCTTTTGGATCTTGTTCATATTCCTTCATCGATGTTACCAATGATGAGTTCTTTGGGATGACTTGACTTGTGCTTCTAGTTGTTGGTTGGTCTGACAACCTGTTCATCGTTTTCTTCATTTGATTTTTCAAGATTCGTTCGTTGTTGACCTTCTGTAGTCTGAGCTACTCCAGAGGAATTAGATTTTGTAGAGTCTCGGAGTAAGCTCGATTCCTCAAGTTGAGTCGGAATCAATGGATTTTGTGTAAAGTCTTGGAATTTGACATTCATTGACTCTTCCATAGATTGAGTCTTCTTGTTGTATACTCTGTAGGCTTTGCTGGTTGTTGAATATCCAAGGAAGATTCATTCGTCTGACTTTTCTTCAAACTTACCAACGCGATCATTTTGTATTTTTCAAAATAAAACATTTGCAGCCAAACACATGAAAATATGAAACAATTGGCTTTTTTTTTTTTGAACAACTCATAAGGAGTTTTCTCCGAATAGGCCTTAGGAAAACTCTCTGATGATATAACATACTGTAGAAACTGCTTCAGCCCAAAAAACGAGAAGAAATGTTACTTTCAACTAAAAGAATTCTTGCCATTTCTTGCAATGATCTATTCTTTCTTTCCACGACTCCATTTTGTTCTAGAGTATATGGCGAAGAGAAAACATGGTTTAAACCACATTCATCACAAAAATTTCCAAAGTCTTGATTTTCGAACTCACCTCCATGGTCTGTCCGGATGCTTGTTATAGTATATCCTTTCTCATTTTGAATTTTCTTAGCAAATTTTGAGAAGTGAGAGAAAGTTTCAAACTTACTTGATAAAAAGAACACCCAAGTATAGCGAAAATAGTCATCTACGATTACCAAGTAATATTTCTTCCCACTAATGCTTTGTGTTCTAGTTGGTCCAAAGAGATCCATATGCAGGAGCTGCAAAACATGATCAATTGAAACTTGATTTACAGGTTTAAAGGAGTTTCTTACCTGTTTTCCCAAAACACATGGTGTGCATAATTCTGTCTTTTGAAATCTTAGGTTAGGCAGTCCACGAACAAGCTTTTTGAAAAAAATCTTGGTTATCTGCTTCATACTGATATGGCCAAGTTTTCTATGCCAGAGATTCTCTTCATCTTGAATGAAGATTAGACACTGAGAGCTTTTTGATTTGATATCAAGCAGATAGATGTTTCCATGTCTTTGACCAAAGAAAGGATTGAGACAAATCCTTACTAATTCCCCGAACATGTGCCTTCTTGAAAGTTGATTTTGAAACCAGTGTCACACAATTGGCTTATACTGAGAAGATTGTAGTTTAAGCCTTCCACCAAGGAAACATTATTGATTGTGAGACTCCCAATCTTGACAGCTCCAAGTCTAGTGATTCTTCCTTTGCCATTTCCTCCAAAGGAAACTTTTCCACCATCTATTTGGGTAAGCTTTATGAAGTAATTTGAGTTTCCTGTCATATGTCTCGAGCAGCCACTATCTAAATACCACTTAATCTTTTTATTGATAGTGACCTGCAATTATGCAAAAATTTCAAGTTTTCTTTGGTACCCATACTTTCTTGGGTCTAGGGGAGTTAGTTCCAAAAGTAGTCTTTGCCCAGTTTCTCTTAACAGTTTCTAGACTTTAGGACAATCATTCTCAAAATGTTCCGAGCTGTTACACTTTGAACATTTAAGAGCACTTCGACCAACAGATTTTACAAAGACTTTTTGAAAATGATTTCTGTAAAAGCTTTAGTAGGTCTTTGTTTGATTCTTTCTTTTACCTTTGGAAAATCAATTAAATTAACGGTTTCTAGTGTCATTCCCAAACCTGATTTATAAAAATAAGGACTTTGAATTGAAAGAATTTTATCAAGCTTTTCAGATCCATTTGAAAACTTTTTTTAAATAGTTGTAATATCCTTTTTTAAGAGAATGTTTTCTTTTGAAAGAAACTCTTAATTTTCTTTTGAAGTCTTGAAATTGTTGTTCAGATTTTCAAATTTTTCCTTCCAAGAAATTTCCTGTTGCCTTAGTATAGAATTTACCTTTTTAAGTTTGGAAATCCTTTTAAGAGATACCTTTAGGCTAAGACAAAGTTCATCAATGTACTTTGAAACTTTAATGGGAATTTTAAAGTTACTTATCTCAATTTCCTTGTCAGAATCTGAGTTTGAGTATGATTCTAAGTTTGCCATTAGACAAATATTGGCATACTCTTCATCACTCTTTTCACATTCTGTGTCGCTCCAAGTCTCTCGCTTTGAGAGCTTTCTTGAGTTTCTCTCGTATTTCCTTTCTTTTTCTTCGAGAGGACAGGTTGGGTCCGATGTGTCCTTTCTTTTTGCATTTGAAGCAAACCACGTTTTTGTTGAACTCATTATCTTCGGTTGCTTTATTCTGAGATCTTTGAGTATTCTGCTTCCTCCAGTTGTACTTTCTTCCCTTTCTATTTAACTTTATGAACTTCCTTATCATGAGTGCCAATTCTTCATCGTCTAGATCGTCTTCTGTATCTGTAACATCATAATCATCGTTAGACTTTAAAGCAATTGATTTTTTACCTTTAAGACCTTCATCTTCATTGATTTGCTCCACTTCGTAAGACTAAAGTGTGCCCACTAATTCATCGACAGAAAAAGGTGCGATCCTTTGAGTTTCTCTAATGGAAGTCTTGATGTGATTCTAATCTTTAGAGAGTCCTCACAACAACTTGTTGACTTTCATTTGTCCTGAGATAGGTTGCCCATGATATGCAAGACCATTTACATATCAGTAACAGTTTCTCCTGGCTTCATTTTGAAAGCTTCATATTGCCCAAGAAGAATGTTGATCTTTGTTTCTTTGATTCGATCGATTCCTTCATAAGGAACATGTAACCTGTCCTAGACTTCTTTTGCTATTTCACAGGATGAAATTCTGTTATATTCATTAGGAGATAAAGCACAATATAAAGAATAGATAGCTTTTGCGTCAAGAGCTTGTCTTTTGGTTATCTCTTCTTGTGTCAACTCTCTAGCATCTGTCACTTCCTTCCCTCTTCCTGAAGTTGAAGTTATTGTTGGAATAACTCCTTTTTTCCACCACATCCCATTCAAGGGGATCTTTCTATCTAAGGAAAGCTTTCATCTTGTTCTTCCATACGTTGTACTCTTTTCCATCAAAGTAAGGCGGTCTGGTGTTGCTTTGACCTTCGATCAGTCTTGTAGCCAAAATACTAGCCATAGATCTTTAGCTTAAGAAGTAAAACACTTTAATAAATAAGCACACAAGCTCTGATACCAATTAAAAGGGGCTAGTGAATACACCTAGAGGGGGGTGCATAGGTGTATAAGAAACTTTTCGTAGGACTTAGAAGAATATTTTTAATGGATAGTAAAATAGAATTCAACTATTAAATAAATGAACAACTTGAAAGCGTAAATAGGAGGTTCAGGGATGAGAGAAGATGAACACAGGATTTATAGTGGTTCGGCTTATTCCAAGCCTACGTCCACTCTCCTGCACTGACAGCCCACCAATTGGATTTCACTATGAATCAAAAGAGTCGTTACAATATCACGTCCTTGATTCCACATTGTAGAGACTTTGCTACACTTCCTCAAGGTCTCACAAGTATTTAATCTCTCTTTTGAATACAAATTTCGCTCAACAGTTGAATCAACAAAGAACGAGGAGCTTCGGACTTTGGAATTTATCTATCACGCACACACTCAAATAACCAGAGCTTCTCCCTTTTATACTCCTCCATGCCTTCATACCTATTGGCACTTTCCAAAGGAGTTTCTCCATCTAACCGTTGGACGGAATCGATTAAGGAGATCTTCGAGTCACTTAAGGAATGTGATGATAGCCCACCAATCCCTCGCCCATACAATCAAGATCTAGGTTTCCATAAGTAGAACCTTCCAAGTATACCTTGTCAATCAACGAATCTAACTTATTCGTATCAAGATTAAAACGAATAAAAAGATCTCGAAATGCTATCTCCAACCGTGAGAAGCTTCTTTAATCGCTCGAAACAATTCCTTAAATAAATCCGTGATTCTGGATAAATCTTCTTCGACGGTCTAGAAATTGTCAATGAGGGCAGACTTTAAATCTTGAATCTGACGGTCTTTAGACTTTGATGGAAGAGTCTTCAAGTCTTCAGACTAGACTGATGGAAACGTTTTGTCAACTTTAAAACACTTAAGGAAGTTTTCTCCAACGGATTCCACAACAGTAGCAACAAAGTCAACAACAATCCTCTCAACCGTGTCACTCTTCTCAACCTAGAACTCAAGTTCCTCTCAACAACAAGCAGAGAAAGAAATCATTGAAGATGTTGAACCAAGAAGAGTACAAAAACCCCAATTTTTTTTAGACTCTACTTGAACTTAAAAATGGGTGGTTCTATAATGTCTTTGATCGATGAGTTCCTGCGATCAAATGGTTACAAGAACGAAACTCTCTTCTTGAATACCATGGAAAGGTTAGGCATTGCGCCTAAAGGTCTTGCAAAGATTGACTTTTGTCAACTTTCCAAGTGATCCGTGTGTTGGTGGCTTTAATCAGCCTGAAGGGAAAGACGATGATGGAAGGATGTTCTTACATTTTCAGCCTAGGATGGGCGTAGCTGCAAATGTTTGTGGTGAAAGGACGAAACTTTTTCGTTCTAAGGACCACAAGAGAACTTATTCTAAATTACTGAAGCGAGGGGTGATGAACCCTAGGAGTGTCGATTTTGATTTTCTTGATTCGTTGAAAGTGAAACTGAGGGAGAAGTTTGCACTCCTTCAACTTGAACCTATATCCAATCATTAATCGATTATAACGGTGCCGTATTGACCATTGCCGATTATTACGGTTGAGTAGTCGATTTCTGTTCGAATTCTCAAGTCTGCCGCATTTATATCCCTTACTTGCATCACCTAATAAGTCGCTTAACTCGTGAGTGGCCAACTCGAGAAAAAAGGACCATAGGCATGCCGACGAAATGCCCATTTCATAAAATCGGGACGGGGTCGAAATTCAGAATGTCACAGAGTTACCATGGTCTAATGAGTAATACATTTCTTTTAAGTGGATTGAACAATTATTATGCATATTTAAAATACAAACATAACTCACTTTTGCCAAATCTAGAATTTAACAAATCTTCAAGACCAAAATGACTTTTATATACATATCACTTCAACATAACATATTTATAGTAAAAGCGCTTATTTCAATCGATAATATCAAAACAAATTTCAATAGTCCAATCCATTGATTAATTTTATCAAACTATACATTAATTGTCTATTCCATTGACTAAACTCATGATCTAGTATTTAGCCATGGTTACACATAACGTCCCATGACAAGGCTATCGATATTCCTCCATTGGTTAAGTCTCTAACTATTATTAGTTGGTGGCTCAACTCATAAGGATATCCTAGGTTAGTATGTGCATACCCACAAATTCTTCAATGGGTTTACAGAGACACTGAGCATAGTTCATTAACCTCAATCTCCTATGGTGCACAACAAAAATTAGAAACCATTTAAAAACTTATATTACAACTTTTGACCATTCGATTTATATATCAAAGTGCATTTCAAACACTGCATTGATAAATTATGAACATTTTCGCTTGATTCTTTCATCAAAGATTTCACAAGCTATTTATAAACAGTTAGTTCAAACTAAAGCCAAAAGATGACTTTCCATTTAAAATAGACAAAACAGCGATAAATATTAATCCTAATTTATGCAACAAAAGATGCTATTTCTTAACTCATAGCATATCTAATCCATATTCAAAGTTTACAAACCAAAGAAAACATGGTATCACTCACCTAGGAAAGCCAAAAACCAACTTATGGTGGTTACTCAAACCGACGAATTCGAATTCGTGACAATTAGTTAAGAAACAATATAAAAAACTAAGTAAAACAATATTGTAACAGCCAACTTGACTAAACTACGTCTATTCTTCTATAAAATGGCATCTACGCGCTAATAAAAAGCTCACCATGGTGGGTATCATTATTGTTTGCCATGAATAGCTTGTGCATTAGATTTGTTTGCGTCATAACTTTCTTCACAAAACTCTGTTTCAAGCAAGCATACAATCCATATAAAGCTTTTTGCTGTACTATAAGAGCCCCAACTTGGCTTAACCAAATTCTAGCTAGAAATAGTTGAAATATAATAGGAGTGTGCAACATAGACCTCTCAATTGGAGAACTGCCTAAACCAAACCGGACTAGGTTTGTAGGAGTGTTAGTTCAGTTCCCGATTTCTAAAAGCAGAATTGGTGTCCGATTGGTCCGGTTTCTGGTTCCAAGGGAGAACCATACCAAATCGGATCGAACCAACAGCATATACTCTTTTTTTAATTTCTTTAAAAAAGCAAAAGTGACCTTTTTTTTTTTTGTTTCTTCATAATAGAAAGCATCAAGCATTGGAAAAAAAGTTATTGGTTCTATTTTACCGAAATGAGAACCAATCACTCCAAAAAAATTTAGCCACGAAGTTACTATTCACAATCTGTCTGGCACACGAGGCCAACTTCAAAATTTCGTTTCGAGTAAATCATACACTCAAATTGAGATATGTAAAATGCTATAACTTCACAATATCCTAAATTAACATTTCTATAATATATGCAGCCCGGCTACTCCTCAATTGAACGCAGCAACAACTCTGAATTGATATAAATTCGAATTTCCTGCTCTAACTTCGACGATTACTCTGATTAGGTGAATAATAGGTTCAAACACTTACCCGACATTGCAAAATGATGTTGCTTCAGTTTCGGATTGAGAACGCGTGAAGGTTCTCTCTCTTTTTACTCCTTCTTTCTTCATGGCCGAGCCCTCCTCTCTTTTCTTTTTCTTGTTCCTTCCGTCGCTGGCTACTTCTTTAGCGAAGCTGTTGAAGGAAATTGGAAAGATAAATTATGGGCTGACTAAATTGATGGGCTGAGCTTGGGCTTTGAGTACATGGGCTGGGTTTGGACTTTATAAGAAATATGGGTCATGTATGACAGTTTCACTCCAGTTTATCTTTGCCGAGTGGAAATCAGCTTGTCTAACCGAGGTCTAAACTGAAGCAGAACGAACTCCATGAAGGGTTATGAAGCAGAAGCTAGCATTGTCCGCAAAGTACAAAGAAATGAGGTAAAGAAGGCCTATGAACAAACAAACTCTTCCAGATGCCATTCTGACGACCTTGTTTTATTCCTTTTCTTTAGGTTACGATGGTATAGTGGATTTGGAAGATTACACAAAATCCCACCCTATATATAAGGAGTGCCGAATACCTCAAGTGTCAAAACTTGGTATGGGTGGACACTTAAGGCGTGTTTGGCAATTATTCTATTTGCAAGAATAATTTAAGCTAGAAATTATTATTTTTTATTATGTTCACTAAACAAGTATCTTAACATTTGACGGTGTTTGGTAACTATCTAAAATTTCTATTCCCGAGATAAAAATACGTTTAATAAGACCTCAAATTCTTTTATGATTTAGATTTTTTTAAAATTTTTAATAATTTTATTGTATTTTTCTGTTTTTTTTTTTTTTTCATTTTCCTCTTCTCCTTCTTCCTCTTTGTCTAGTCCCAATGAGACTGAGCCTCGTTGTTCAAGCCTCCCCGACCAAGCCTCCTAGCGACTGGGCAAGGCTTGGCCTCGCCTTAGCTGTGTGAGCTTGGCCTTGTCAAAATTTGGTGAGGCCGAGCTCGCCTAGTCGCCAGTGAGGCTCGACTTGGCTAAGCCATCATGAGATCAACCTTGCCAAGGTTGAGCAACGCCACCTTTGTGGTGGCCTGGCGAGGTTGAGCCTTGTTGGGGGTCAGTGAACACTTCGACAAGTTTGTTGGCCCTCATCTAGCCAGTTGCCGGGAAGAAGGAGAAGAAAAGGAAAGAAGAAAAGAAGAAAATAAAAGAGGGAAAAAAAGAAAATGGACTTGATTCCGGAGTTATTTCTTGAAACAAATGAGCAATTTTTTTCTATTTCTTAATTCTATTCCAAATATATTCTTGGGAATAAATAAGTTACTAAATGAATTTCTGTTCTTTTTTTTTTTGTTCCAAAGAACAAAATAATAGAATGAAACACCGTTTAGCTGGTTACCAAATAGGTCCTTAAGTGTAAAACTTCCAAAAGATACACTTAACTATCAAAATCGGAGAAAACAATGACACTTAAATGCGAATGGTAAGAAATTCTGGCAAAAATGCTAATGTGGCATTTTTCGATGACATTTTTTGCTGAGGTGGCAATTATTTAAAAAAAGATTATCCATGTGGCTAGCTTGTCTCAAAACAATGTCGTTTTGCCCCCAACATTGATTTTTAATATAAATATTAATTAAATTAACTTTAAAAAAAAACTAAATTAAAAAATGGTTGTAGCAAAATAGCGAGGTCTCTACGGCGATGGGGTGAGGGCCGGTTGGGTTTACGGGGCCCCGGCCAATGGCCTACAACCTTGGCTGACCATCGGCGAGAGCCTACAAGAGAGGTTGGGCCAAAATATAACATGAGTTTAGGGATATAAAGTTATAGCATATATTATATATATGCTTGTTGCAGCAGTACTTTATTCTCTATATTTTAATAGTATATTTCTCTATTCTATTCGACTCCACAACTCTATTAGAATCATTATCAAACATTGCAAATACCATGATTAAGGTGGAAGCTTTGCAAAAAGCTTTTGGCTATCATTTCTTCAGAATAGAACAAAATCTACAATCTCCATTGTGCTTTAACCCTGTTGAACTTTACCTTGACACCACCCAGACCTCACAATCAAAGCATTTAGATGCAGGAAATTCAATGTGCAGAGGGTGCTATGTCTCTCGCAACATATTTATTCACTGTAAGGGATAAATTGTATGTCTTGAGAAGGAGTTAACTCTGATAAGTCTGTTGGATTTCATGAATCATGTATAGGTAAAATTTAACAAAAGTACACAGCAGAAACAAAGATGATATATTATTTATATGATTCTCCGAAGGCGTTGTTCGTGCATTTTAATCAAAAATCTGAATGTAAAAGAGAATTAAATGAATTACCTCTTGAAGCGCGCTTTATACGAATTGGTTAAGATGTTTTACAGTTCGAGGCCACAAACGTCGAACCTCTAGTTTAGACACACCAACAATGGACGTCGAACGGAAGATAGAACTTTCGGATAATCACTACTATGATCATGCTAGCAATCTCGTGAGGACAATCCGCTGTATCCTTGATATATTATAGTCATGGCTTGAACGAGAGAACACTCTTCTTTCTCGCATCTCGAAGACAACACAAGAACACACACCCAAAAACACACGCGGTTTTTCTCTTGAAAAACTAAAAGAATCGCCGCTTCTCTCTATTTTTTTTAACCCTTTTATTTGCGGCATTTCTTGGACGGTTTTTCACGGGATCAGCAACCGTTGCTGATCCCCATTTCTCGAAGCAAGATAGTGCATGAACGGTTTGACCGTTTCATGCACGACGACGATGAACGATGCTTATGCTTCGTGCATGAAGCTTCTTCATGCATGAACGGTCAAATGTTCATGCATGAAGCTTCCTAAAAATATATTGATTAATTAATTAATTAAATGAATAAATAAATAATTAATCAATCCCCTTAAAGAAAAATAAAAGGACATAATCTTTATATGTACAATTAGGGTACATTAACATATATCCACTTTGGGCATGCATGTGCATCATATGCAAGTAGGCTCGTGACTATAATACAAATTAAATTAAATCTCATTTAATTTAATTTCGAATCGACTCAATTCGATTGCAATAATTGCAAACACATTTACAATTATATTTCTCTCTTGTTCCACGTTATCCTAATTGTTTATGATGTGTGACATCCCTAGGTTCATCACTAGGCCGGTAGTAAGACTTGTACTAACACATTAGTACTCCCAAAAGAATTAATTGTCCCGATTAATCTTTGGGTCTTACAAGCCATGATTGACATCTAGCAATATGTCATGGCTACCTAGATAGTGTGAATGTTTTAAGAACATAATGAACCTGTCAGCTTTGTCTACAGTGTAATTCAATCCCTCTATCTTACTATGTCCCAATCAAACAAAGACCATTGTATATTTGTCAAGTCATTAATTCGATCATATGCACAAATCTAATTGACATGCATTTTATCCGAGACATAAACAATTTTATTCTCAGTTACAACCCCGGCCGAGGATTTCAATGCAATGTCATAATTAGATCGCATAAGACATCATTATTATACCTTGCATGTAACAAGGAGACAGATTCCATATTGCGCACACGTGCAACTTCGTATATGAACAAACTATGACCATCAAGTATAAAGACGGATCAATGACCCAGTATTATGTGCACCTGTGAACCATAGTTGTTCGACACACAAGTTAATACTGTGCCTCAGGTCTAAGGATTATTTACACAAGACCAAAGCATGAACAATTAGACATTAACCACGCTAAAAGCTTCCATGTCGCTAATTGTTCCATATGCGTCACGTTCATTGAACTTGTCTAATACAAACACTTGTGGTCTTAACTTAGGCATCACAATACCCAATGACTTGTGACTCATCATTCCCTTAAGTATCCAATACTTAATGGTGAAGTTATGAACACACCGGTCTCAACAGGATTATTAATATCCACTCAATAATCCATCGACCGGGAACGGTTTAAAGATTCAGCCTAACTATGAACCCGTCACATATATTCTTGACGTCTTAAGAATAAGTCTAGTTGTAACTGATCTTATGGAATCATTCATAAATATAAAATAATTGGACAAATGAATGAATACGTCATTGCCATTAATTAAATAATAATAATGAAAGTACAACTGAAATCTCTAATATGTAACCATTACATAGTAACTTTAGGGCATACATCCAACAAAGTCTCCAAGTTTGCAAAAATAATGATGAATATGTTTTATTTGCAAAATGTGGCAACACATACCTCTTTAAAAGCCTTCAAATTTAAAATTAAGCTATAATGAAAATTCTTTAACTTATCTAACATCAAATTTGTTTGTTCACATGAAATATACCACTCTTACTTAATTTTAATGTAACTAAGTAATTTGCATAGAAGTAAGAGCTGCTATAAACTATCGTGTTTTTGCTCATAATTTTTCAACATGATATCCCCTATTCATATTCATCGAATCTTGAGCTTCCAATGCATGATTTTTATGCCTTGTTCTAAACTCACACTATTTTGGCATAATAAGCATATCTCTTATACATTCAACGCACCCAGAACTCTAATTCATTTGTCATGTGAACATATATGTAATTTGAAATCTAGAGTTTTTTTTGTCGTCATATAAAATGGAGAGATTGTTGAAAATTTTTTCAATAATTTGAAGATTATAAAATAGTCAAACCTAATAATGTATTCATTGGTTGTGTAGAACCGGTTTGTAGATGCACAAATGAATATGAAAGTGGAGTTTGAAATAGCAGTTGAACAAGATATTGACATAAAGGATGTCTAAAGTTGGAAGGACCTGTATAGAAGGTGAACAAGTTGTAGAACCTAGAATCATTAAGACTTGGATTGTGCTGTATAGATGGTGAATATGTTATTGAACATGGGATCATTAAGACTTGGATGGACCAGCAGGTGTAGAGTTGTTTTAGTAGTCATTTCAATGGGAAAAGAATGAAGGGAACATATGCAAAAGCAACTCCTGCAATTATAAGCAATTAAGAAGACTAAGCAATTTCCACCATTAAAAATCAAGAAGATTTACTACCTGTGAGGTTATACAACATTAGACTTGTCTTAGTTTATTGAACTTTTGAATTTATCTCGGATTACTTCACCACCACAACAACTATTACAAACAATTGTAATTTGATTTCAAGTCAATGTCAAAATGGCAACAACATATCACAATATCAGCATTTTCATAGTTTACGAACTGTTCTCTACTTGAAAATTTCCCAATTTTGAAAATTGATCTTGTGAAGATTGAATTTAAAAAAATTATTTTGATAAATTTCTGTGGCACCCCGATCTGCTGAGGTCGCCACAGATACCTATTGCTCTACCTATTGCAAACCATTCTAATATCTTTAACCAGTTTAAAGAGGAACCATAGTTCATAGGAATTTTTTTTTTAAAAGGTTCCAGCACAGCTCATCAGCGGAAATATAAATGAGTTTCACCAAACCTTACTCCTTTGATGATAATACAATGCACACCGACTACGCACCAAAGGAAAAGATAAAGCTGAGTCACTTTTATTCACATTTTTACGATGGACATCTTGGGTCGGTACAACAAAAAGCCAAGATTTTTAGCTATACTTGGCTAACTCAGAAAAAGAGATCTCGACCCCTATATCGAACATGTATACCCCTCCATCTACAAGTGTCGGCTATCCCAAAAAGTGTCAGCTCCCACCACTCACACGTGCCATCACACCCACCCCGGTGCATCGGGCGGCGGCGGCGACAACATCCCCAGCATCACCCCGTCACAACGGATGTGGACAAACAGAAACTCCCGGATGACCAGGCCCCCAGCCAGGCCCACATCATACATGACCAGCACGCGGACTCGAACGAACACCAGACCAGGAATAGTGATGCAGATGTGCTCCGCGCACTCGACCTCAACGTCAGACGGTAAGCTGTAAAAGGTACCGCGCACGACCCGTGGCAGAGGCATCTTTCTAATCTGAAATGTTAATCCCTAAAGGGGTGAGTACAACCACTCAACAGTAAAGATCCATCAACTACACAATGCATCAAGCAGAACAATCAAAATATCATGAAAAGTACATATCATTCATACAATTGCGCATACCTCGCCTTACAGCCATGCGTAAGTCACCATACAACGTGCATATACCACCATGCACTTATATATAAATATCATCAAACAGTCATGCATATATCACTATGCAATGTGCATATACTACCATGCACTTGTACATATATCATCAAACAGTCATGCATATTCCACCATGCAATGTGCATATACTACCATGCACTTAATTCAATTTTCAATTTTTCACTTTCATAAGAGGATATTATTTTCATCTTTCTTCCCGGGGATCAGTGTTTGCATCCCAACTTTTACCGCTCGCACCCAACCTAGCATTGCGAGGAGCCTCCGGCACACACCTCCGGGCATCTCGAAACTCCCGAGGACATCCGGCACAAAACTTCGGGCATCCGGCACTCACCTCCGGGCATCCCGACACTCCCGAGGCATCGTCGGCTCACACCTCCGACGGCATATTCGTCATCATAATTTATTTTCATATATGTACCACATTATCCACATGACGTATGATGTGATGGTAACAAAGGTCTATTTCAACTTTTGACATTATGTACCATACCATATGACACCACATATGCAACATAATCCATGACACAAGACATCACATCACATAGAACCAATTCTTTTATTTATTATTTTTTTTTTTTTGAAAATACAATCAATGTTCGGGTGAAACAGAATACACGGTTCCGAGAATAATTTCGATTTAATACCCAAATGAACTTCAAAAATTCTAAAATTTTGATATGTTATAAACAAGACCTAAAGGCAGATATTTCATGCAGAGCACTACACCAAAAGAATTTCACACAAAACAGTACGGTCCACGCATTACAGCTTTCAAAATCCTAACATTTCAGTTTGCACAATTTCAGAAACAATTTCGATTAAATACCCAAATGAACTTAAAAAATTCTGAAATTTTGATATGTTATAAACAAGACCTAAAGGCAGATATTTCATGCAGAACACTACACCAAACGAATTTCACACAAAACAGTACGGTCCACGCATTACAGCTTTCAAAATTCTAACATTTCAGTTTGCACAGTTTCAGAAACAATTTCGATTCAATACCCAAATGAACTTCAAAAATTCTGAAATTTTGATATGTTATGGACAAGACTTAGAGGTAAATATCTCGTAAAGAAATCGAAATCCAATTCGTTCTAGATAAATAGATATGAACGGTTAATACCCCCTGTTCTCGGTGCCGATATTCCAGATTAGTTTCTTTCGAAACAATTTCGTTTCACCGACCTACACATGTCCGTTTCTTCTAAATTTTCAGTATGTTATTTCTCAGAATGTTATCTATAACTTTCATTGAGGACACAAGATCAGAATTTGACTAGATGAGTTTATAAAAATCACAGAATCGTACTAGGTCGAGGTAGCATTTTCCAGATCTAGTTTTCTTCAAAGAACAACGATTTCACCTACCTATACTTATTCATTTCATCTAAATTTTTTATATGTGATACCTCATGAAGTCCTCTACCACTTTTGTTAAGGAGTCGAAGTAGGATTTCCACTAAAAAGTCGCATGCAACTCATAATCCCACGGAGGGACGGACTGACTTTTCTAGAAACAGCATGCACAACCAACCAATTTCTCCCCATTGCTTCGAAATCTCCTTACCTCCACCACATCCAACACTCACCCTCCAACATACACACATCTCAGCTAGTAAAAGGGTAGAGAAATGGACTCTACTTGCCTCCAAACCGAGCAAAGTACAGCAAACGAACGGTGGGCTCGACGGCGGGACACGGCGGCTCGATGGCGGCGACGAACCTCCTCCTTCTTCCCTCTCGCGCACGACCCCCTTCCTTTCTCCCTTTCTCTCTTCCTCTCTTTCTCCCGTGCGAGCCCTTCCTCCTTTGGTTAATCCGCCCCTCTCCCTCACTAATTTCTTCCTTGCAATGATTAGAAATCATTAGCCTTGCATGCATGACACTTGGTTGCTCCTCTTGGCCACTTGTTCACCTTGCCATGCAACCGAATGGGGCTCCCTTGGGCCAGGCCTCACCCCTTCGGTCGACGGTAGCTCCGCCTCCTCCTTTGGGCTTCGCGAGCCAAGCCTAAATGGCCGAATGGTGGGGGTTGTGGGCTGGGTTTTTGGGTAGGCTTGGCCCAAGAATTTCGGCCCACTCTCCCTTTAAAAAAAAAATCTAACCTAAACCCCCACTCATCAAAATACCTAATTGAAATCTATATAACCATAAAACTTGCAACAAGAATTAATAAATTTCAACTTATAAAACACATGGCCAAGAATTATTTTTGGGATGCCACAATTTCATTTTTCTCGAGACCAATAATCCGAATACTAATGAAATTGTGGGAAAGGAGAGCTTATAGGATCTCAACAGTTAAAGATAAATTTTACAACTATAAATTGGATTATAGAAAAATTATGTACACATATGCAAGCTTCTGAAGTTTGTACTGTCCATCAATTGATAAAGGGAAATGAAGAAACATAAATAAGGAGTGTAAACATGGGAGGCTATGAGTGGAGTTACACTAAACATGCATTATCCATTGAAAGTTTAATGGAGGATAGGATTTTATTCAAAACGATTTGAATCACAAGAACAAACAGTTTGACTCGGCTTAAAGTAATTCCACCAAGTATAGTGACAAAAGTAGTCCAAGACATCTCCAGGCCCAACCTCGCAAGCCATTGTCGTGGGAAACCCCTTTATGAGCAAGTCTCTTTGCCGCCGTGCAAGAAGTGTTCACACGCCCCTATTTCCACTTTCTTAATCTATTTCTCCTTGGGCTTCCTTGCAACTGATGTTTCCGAGACGCGTGAGAACGCAAGGAATTCCGGAACAAGCTCCACGAAGGCTAAATGTGACATCCTAGATTTTTCAGTTCTGCTTTCAATTAAATTAATCGAGCCTTTTATCGACGCGCCTATAATACTATTCTCATATCTGGTCACTCCTGAGATAAATAGACTATCTAGGGAAGTCATTAAGGAATTTGAATGCAATAGACTTGGGAATTCGACCAGGAATCGATTACTCGAATGTGCTCATCTGCAGAGATCATTACGCCACAATTAAAAGTTGATTAGAGATTAGAGATAGGTTGGTTCGATAGAGATGTGTGGCTAAACGTGGATCATTCCACTAAATTGCAAAATTCTCGTTGACCGGTATTAGACTGATTTTTCTATCGTTTTGGTACCTTATGTCCGCATTTGAAACCTCGAGATTTTCACAACCACCAAAAGTCGCCAATGTGTCAAAGAGGTTCATTGTGGCTCGAAGAAAATCGACCACGGGTCATTTGTACTAAAAATTTCCGAAAGCTACCCAGAAGCCTAGGTCATGCTAAAATCGCACAAGAGTGAAATTAACCGCGAATTTGAGTCCAATTTCATAAATTGAAAGTTTTGTCATGTCATAAGTCATTTTAGGAACGTCAACTCAGTCTCTGAAGATTTTTCTACAAACCGAGGTTTTGGCTAAAAAAGTTGTTATAGGGCCGTTTTCGACTAGGAAGTTCTTAGGACAGTTTTTTATCGCGAAATTGGGATGTAAGTGGGTTCTAATGGTGAGGAAAAATGCCAATTTGATCGAGGGTATGATGGTTGAATTTATAGAGGCCGATTTGAGTTGATTCAAGTGGAATATTGGTTCAATTTGAGGGAAATAATTCTAAAATTCGTATGCCCCCATTGCCCATGACTTTTGGACCACTTCAAGCTTCTAGAATAGGGCCTGATTGCTGGAAAAGTAGCTGAGGAAGCCAGCTGGTGGTGGGGACCAAGTGAGGGGGACAAAAGGATGAGTGAGAGACCAAGGTGCGTCCCCCAATCCAGTCGGTCCCCCCTTCCTTCCTCTCTCCCTTCTCACCGTCGAGCTTCCATCTTCCAGCGGCTTGAAGACCTCAGCAAACCCAGAAACCGAGCTTTCCTTCTCCCCTCCACTGTCGAAGCCCCGTTGGACCGCCGCTCGCATCCCGTCGCGCCACCGAAGCCCGTTCGCTGCTCGCTCGCTCGCGCGCCGGATCCGTGCACCCCTGGCCGTCGTTCCGCCTCAGCCGTGAGCCTAGGTTTCCCCCAAACCTTTCGGACCTACCTCGCCATCGCCGGAGCCGCCTGGAAGTCGCCGAACCGCCGGAAGCCCATTACAGCCCGTCCGCCACATACTCTCGCCGTTTCCACCTCAACCAGCCACCGATTCCACCTCTCTCGGTCTCAACTAGCACCGAACAGAAGCCGAACAGCAGTGGGTCTCACAGGCACTGTTTGGCTCGTTTTGGTGGCTTTCCTGACCTTGCTTGGTGCACCCACTTCGGGATTTGTGGACCGTCTTCACGTCCCCATCGTTTTGATATGAGCGGATCGTTAATCAAGTGAGTTTAACTCACTAATCCCTGCTTATTAAGTTAATGACGTTTAAGGGTTGATTAGTGTAGACTAAGTACGAATTATGTGGATAGTTAGAATAAATTAGCAATTTAATTGATTGTTATTGCATGTTAGGTAGTTAAAGTAGTGTAATTAGAACCTAGACAAGCTCTAGTATTTATCTAAAGTGGTTCGGAAATTTTCCGGGCTCGTCTCAGCTTTTAATTAGGCTTTTCGAGCCTAAGTTGCTATTTTTGGTATTTAATAATTAATTTCCGTAATCATTTAATTAATTAATTATTTTCGAAAATTAGTCCGGGATAGTCGACGACCGAAATTTTATGTTGATTGCAGTGGTGTGATTTGTTTATTTATTTGATTGTTATTTTGTGCAAATTGAGTGTGATTTTTGATTTTGGATATCTATCCTAAAATTTATTTAATTTGAGTAATTAATTGAAAAATTAATGGGCGTCAGTTTATAGAACAAAAAATGTGTTTGTGGACTAGTGAAAATAGTGAGATTTTATAAAATAAAGATATTATATTTTTTGCTCAGGCCGACTGTGTACGCACATACGATTATTTTTATCGGGTATTTTTAACACGAAGAAAATAGACCAGGACATTATTTAATTGAGGAATTCAAGTGGGAAGTACAATGTCCTTGGCTGTGGGTGAATAATCGTGTGGTGGTTTATAGTCATGGTAAAATGACTATTGTAGGATGATGTGACGTATGTCATGCATGATGATATGGGATGGGTAAAGAAAACCGCCGAAGTAAGGTTGTGCCCATTAGGCCGTGATTAATTGCCGAAGCAGGCTATGCCTATAAGGTCGAGATTTACCGCCTAACTAGGAATAGGTTGTGCCCATCGGGCCGTGATTCACCGCTGAACTTTTAGTAGGCCGTGCCCGTGGAGCCGTGATTAATAGTGGAACGAGTGATTGATTGAGAAGACTGGGAAATGGTCTTGATGAAATGAAATCAACTAAGTTGATTGATCGATGGTTCGATCTGATTGGATGATTGTTTCAATTATATTGACTTGCAGGAAGGAACTGAGGCAAAGGTAAGTCCTTTGACTCGTGTTTGTGCTTAGGCAGCCCTTGGGGCGTATTTTCTTCCCAATCGGGTGTTAGGGGGTGAACTTGCTAAGATGTCGTCTTACCCCGTTGTGGGATAACATTTCAAGTCCCTAGATGGCAGCTTCTCTTGAGCATTTTGGTCAGCCAAAGAAGGTGACAGAACAAAAGTGTTTCATCCCGCTTCATGGAGACCCAAGGGGATGGGTATATGAGTTGGTGAAATCC
The DNA here is from genome assembly GCA_014182565.1 of Eucalyptus marginata. Lineage (NCBI taxonomy): Eukaryota > Viridiplantae > Streptophyta > Magnoliopsida > Myrtales > Myrtaceae > Eucalyptus > Eucalyptus marginata. The sequence continues at coordinate 12,880,495 of CM024588.1, read as the reverse complement.
ATAGTCTAGGTTGATGCGGCTTTACCTAAAAAGGTACCCCATTAGTATAGATCATGGTATTGCCAGGAGCGAAATGGCTAGAGAAAAGGGCCCATACTGGAGTCCGAGGTTCCTTTTTATGTATTAGAGGTCACTTTTGGGAAAGGCACAGCCGACCCTCTAGGTGGTTCAGTAGTGGACATGGAACCGGACATGTCAGAACTTGAGTCCTCGGTGTATTTAGCTGAAGGCTCCAATTGGGATGAGGATGAAGATGAGGAGGACTATTGACACCTAAATTTTGGCAATCCAATCATTTATTTATTGCATAAAATTAGGGGTTAGTCTTATCCCTGAAAAAATATTTATTGCATAGCATATAGATTTAGGTGCATTTGTTTTTAATTTGCATTTTTTTATTGGACCGGTGGCGGATGGGTTCAAATTAGTGGTTCTGAGCTTTAGCTTGGTAGGCCGGACTAAGCCCATGAAGCGAGCAAATTGACCCAAGCCTGTTTGTTATTTTTAATGATCAAAGATTATCTCATGAAAAATAGAGATTTGACATTTTTCTGGGATATCTTCGGATAGGGCAAGTGTGACCAAAAATATTGCGAGCTTATCTTTGCAGGGTTTGAAATTTGAGAAAACAAATATTGCGTTTGAAAAAATCCTCATGGATGTGAATCTAAAACCCTAGTCCACTCACCCGTAAATAGGTCGCTACACTATAGAAGGAGCGGGGGGGGACACATTGAATATACGGCCATTCAGAGAAAAACGTGAGGGGTTCTCTTTTATCACTTTGTAGAGAGGGCCACATAATTCAATACAAGGCCACACATTGAATGCACACAGCCAGAGAATATAGAGGAGAAAAATCTTGGTGCCTTTTGTTTGCACTATACACTGAGAGCTTTTCTAGGTAATTCAGGGTGCACGACTAAAAATTTTGAGGAGAATAGAGAAAGAGTTCTCCTTAGCGGCTTCCAATCACGCCTTTTGCCTGCCCTCGCCGTCACTATTGCTGATCCATCAAGAGTCCTACCAGTAGCGAAGATCCGATCTTAGCCCACCTGATGCCGTTACTTCCTCCCTTCGGCAAACCCGATGAGCCCATCCTTTCCTCGAGCTTTCACCGCCATCAACCAGCTCACGAAGCCATGCCAGGGAGGTTGCCGTCTTGCTTGTGTGACTCCACATTGCTAGCACCACTCAACGTCGAGTTGCTCGTTGCATCATCACAACACTTATGGCAAGAAAGCTAACCCACCACGCTTGAGTTCTTTCCTTGTTGCAGCTAGAAGTCCCCAGCCATGAATTCATCGTATGAGCACATCTTCAAAGATTGTGGGTTGTTTTGATTTTTGGCCAAAGCGGTGGAATTTGTCTCTTATTGCATGGTGAAATCTGGAGACTTAACCGTGAGTTCTTGAGCAAGAGAGACCAAGTGGAATTGAAGCAAGAGAGGATTGTGACTTTGTGGTTCAATCAAGGAGTCCCACCGAGCAGCATACATCATGGTCGAGCCAACGTAGGCCGTGAATTCATTGATCACCGAACCACACCAGCTATGGATTCTTTGTTTTTGCAGGTTCCCTTGGCGTTCCTCGCAGCCTCGCCAAGCACCATCCTTAGCCGCGCCGAGTTTCCATCGTTGATCCATTCTATCGTTCGGATTTTGGAAAAAATTCAAATTTAGGTAGAGATTTATTTTATTTTATTAAGTAGATTTATTAGGTAGATTTATTTTAGTTTTTGATATTTTGTCTCTTTATTTGAAATATTTCTCGATGCATGGTTGAAATTCCCGATGTACCGCTTCAATTCGCAACCGCATACTAATTTTTATTCAATTTATAAGGCTTTAGATAGAATAATTAATCACGCGAGACTAAAATTGATATCTTGATCTTTAAGGCTTAAGATTAATTTATTGATTTTATCAGTGAAATAATCAAGTTTGAATTTCAATTCGAATGATGGATAACATTTTTTGTGACCATGGATGATTTGATGTTTATCTTTTAGAATGGATAGCATTTCACTTTAGTTTTCACTTTAGTTAGATCTTTATTTTTAGTGATTTTAATTACAAATTCTCGTAAAAAAATAAAAATCATGTGCATGTCATGTAGGATTAGGTTCATGAAATGCCTGTCATCTAGTGATTGTTGCTAGGTTCATCTAGTTAGAAATTGCTTGTCATTAGAATTAGGTCATTTGGTTAATTTAGATTGCATAATTAATTGTTGCAGTTCTTTAATTTCGAATTTCGTGGAAAATACAAAAAAATTGTTTTAGAATAAATTCATCACATGCTTCAGGATAGACTGCATGCTTATATTTTATTTATGTCATATAGTTTAGGTCATATTGCCATCTCATATCATTTCCTATTAGATTAGTAGCATGTATTGCATGAAGCATGATTTCTCATTAAATAAGTGAAAACAAAAAAAGAGAAATTGCGTTTTAATTAGAAATTATATCTAGGACTGTCTATGTGAATTCTGATGTAACAACGCAGATGCTTTCGTTGATATAAGGTAAGTCCTGTATATTTTATATTTGCTTTCTTGAGTGTTAAATTGGTAGTTTGCGCACCCGTATGATCACCTCATGTGTTAAGGAAGTGAATTAAAATCAATTCAAGTTACCTGCAAAACATTTTTTTTCAAAATAGAAGAGAAATGTACCGAAAGGGCATTAGAGAAATCTAGCGTAATCAAGTCCCTGAACTCATAAATCTCTAGTTCGTAGGAGTAAAGTAAACCTCCCGTTGCTTTACTTGGGTTTCTAATTGACCCACCAAAAATAGATTAGTGGCAACTCCTAGTTAAAAATCAATTGTATGTTAAGAACTTGAACCTAAGTCGCGAATTGGGATGGGCTTGGGAGAGCCCGAGCTAAGTCTAGGCTTAGTAATCCATTAGCCAAATCCTAGGTGGATCATCTGAAAATTTGGTCGCGACAGCTTAGTGACTCCGCTAGGGACTTAAGTTGAAACTCTTAGTGGAATTAGGCCAATTTTTTCTATTTGAAAAAAAATATATTTTTTTTTGTTTGGCAGCAAGGATCCCAAGTACGTCCATAACATTTAAGGTGTTAATTGTTTTTGCAGATTGGGAGGTATAAGGGAAAGTGTTTGCTAACCCTTATTTTGTAGCGAGGTGAAGGAATGTATAGTTTATTTTCATATTGAAGTGTTGCTTGGTATAAACTATTGTGCATGCTTTGCATTTTGCACTACACTTTTGCACACACAACCTGCCACTGGACCTAGGCTGCACTAGGATACTTAGGATGGTATTGAGTTGGATACGACTTCGATTGCGAGGCGGCACAGTTGAGGTTGCCCAACTCAATCCCAAAAGCTTTTCCTTGGTGTCAAGAATGTTTACCTCTGCTCACGAGACTGCGTCGCGTTGAGGTATCATTTTTTACTAAGCCGGAGTTAGGAGGACTTGACTTAGTATGCAAAACTACAACTAGTCATCCCACCCTGTTAACTTCACTTTGCTAAGTCTGTCTAGAGTAGAAATCAAACCCCACATTTCATGTGCTTGTCTATTGCCATTGACTTTCATTGGTGAAGTAAGTCTTCTATCCCTATACTATACAATTTACTTGCTTTGTCATACTTTTGGTCCGTCCATGACAATCTAGGTTAGTCATTTGATCTAATTCCTTTGTCAATCATCAATGAAATGAGGAAATTGTCATGCAATGAATCGTTTGGAAAATAACAAAAAACTTTGGAGAATTTGTTTTCAATTCATGCCTAGGAAATTTGGTTCTTGCTAGGGTGTCCTATTTTTATTTTTCTAGTTATTTTTAGGAAATTCCCTTCTTGCGTGAACTTTTCACGAAAAAATGAAAATCCATAAAAATTTATTCATTTAGGATGTTAGTTTTTTTAAATTGCACGTTTAATTATGTGTCAATTTTAATTTCGAATTAAAAAAAAAACATTTTCCCAAAGCTTATAGCAGATTAAGCCCGTTTGTTTGTCTAGCTTAGTTACTTCTTGTCTCAGAGCATAATTCTATAACTTGTTATGGTAAGGAACATCTGAAAATAGCAATCAACAGGCTTAGAACACACTTGCAATGAAAAAAAACGGATTTATTTTCCATGTGCATTGATGAGATAGTTGGGACAAGTAAAAAAGGACCATCATTCTCCAGTGGAAGATCCTGGGGGCAAGTTTGCTCCAAATTACAGTGGCCCATATGTGGTGAAGAAGATATTTCCTAGAGGTTCTTTGATCCTAGCGGAAATGGATGGTCGTAAGTTTTCCACTCCAGTTAATTTCGATACTATCAAAAGTATTACCCATGAAAGAATTTGCTGTGTCATGTTTTGAACTACAAGCATTTTCATGATGAATAAATTGCTTCAATGAGTTGCAAATTCAATGGTCCAAATTTGTTAAAAATCTTGCATGTTTTCCTTGATGAATTATGTGAGATAAATTGAGTGTGTCAAATGAGATATTTTGGAATGATGAAAGGCAAAGCCTTATTCCGTACACTACTTCATACACTAATCTCCAGTGAGTTGTGCGGAAAAATTCTATGCCCACAAGGAAAAGGGTGATCTCGCAAAGGGTACGTCAATCGAGGTAATGAGAGGCAGTTTCTTCCTCTACCCGAGACACTACAGGTATACCCATCGTTTAGCCCTTTGAGCCCATACACATGAAGAATTTTTAAATTATCTTTGTTAATGATCATCAAACATTGGGACAAATTTGAAATGAATGATAGGAATCTTCTTACTCACACTTGCATCAATCTTCGAGTATTGCTTTTGCAGTGTAACTTATGCAGTAATTGAAGTGCCTTAGGATGATGAAGAACAGTTCTTTCTCTATCCCACACACTTTTATCCATTGCATAGCCCATTTGAACCTATAAATTCATTTCACATTAAACCCAGTTGGTTAACATCCCCCACACTGGGGTAAGGCAAGAAAAAAAACCAGTCAAGTAGCATTGTTTACAATGCTGATAAAAGATTAAGGCTGTGTGAGTCCAAAGAAAATAAGTGCAAAAAGAGGCATGAAAAAGCAGTATGCTTGGTAAAAGCAAGGCCTATGCCCAAAGAGAAAAAGTCAAACACTTGTTGTAGTAAGTAGTATCCCCAATAAGGCGGTACTAAAAAGCTCAAATGCCGTTACAATCAATGGAGTTGTCATGTGAAGAAAATCTTCGATTGTGGAGAAGAAAATTGGTGGAAATGTCAAAATGATCATCAACTTTGACCCCCTAAACACTTTTTGAGCCTAATGATACTTTCACTTCTCAACCCATGAACCAAGCCTATGTTACGTCCCTTGCAAAGTCTCTTCAGATTATGGCACTTGAATTAACGTAAAAGTTCGTATGTTTGAGAGCATCGCTCGAAGAAATGCGAGTAAGATCATTTCTGCCTCATTTCGTATGCTGTTGACTTGTAAACCCAAAGATAATTGTGGAATGTCATTTTTCAATAGCCTCGACTCAAGGAGTCCCCTTTGTTAAGCTGTTGACCAAGCCCACATTACGGTCCCTATTAAAGACCTCTCAGATTGGTAAGGTCGTACAACTTGGGAGATTACTTGGACCCTTGTTTGGCATGAAAGTGGTGAGATAGAGTGATTGTCAAAATCCTGCATCAAATGTCAGGATAAGATAACCCTTTTAATGAGGATGAGTGAAAAGTCCTTCCAGAATGAAAGATCCCTCACTTGACACATCGATGACACTCATGTGTTTAGATTGGAATATTATTTTGAAATCTTTCCCAATGGAAATTAGGTGATGCATGATTAATAGAAGTCGTCACACATGAACCTCTCTTGGATTAATGCATGTTTGTGATTATAAATGCATATTGTCTCTCCTATGACCATGTTTCAAAGGAGACATATCCCTAATGATCAAGAGATGTTACCAGGTAAGTATATCTCCATCCATACCTTAAATACTTGTCATTGCATAGGTATTCTCCCTCAAGTGCACCGATACTCAACTCGATCGAGCTGTCCCCCAAAGATTTTTCTCCAATTTCAATCTGATTAAGGCAACCGAAGAAAGGTCGATCTATGTTGCAACGCTAGGTGACCGTAAAAATATACGAGTCCTGGACGTGTAACACCAACTATCTTGAATCATTCCACCCTACTTGAAGGTAAGATATTCCAGGTGGGTTCCTTTACCGTTTGCATTAGTATTTCCATACAAACTACATTCAAAATTTTTGACATCTCAGTTTAGACTCGGATGTCTTAATTATTTTCGTCTAAATATTTTACTTTGGATGTAAATGTTTTTTCGACCTTTCTCGTTATACATTAGTCCGGATCTAGGTATTTCAAGCTTAAAAAATCATGACATCTCAGTCTAGACTCGGCTGTCTTGATTATTTTCATCTAAACATTACACTTTGGATGTGAATGTTTTTTCGACTTTTCTCATTATACCTTAGTCTGGATCTAGGTATTTCGAGTTCAAAAATTTTGACATCTCAGTCTGGACTCGGATGTCTTAATTATTTTCGTCTAAACATTTCACTTTGGATGTGAATGCTTTTTCGACCTTTCTCGTTATACCTTAGTCTGGATCTAGGTATTTCGAGCTTCAAAAATCATAACATCTCAGTCTGGACCCGGATGCCTTGATTATTTTTGTCTAAACATTTCACTTTAAATGTGAATGTTTTTTCGACATTTCTCGTTATACCTTAGTCTGGATCTAGGTATTTCGAGCTTTAAAAATCATGACATCTCAGTCTGGACCCGGATGTCTTGATTATTTTCATTTAGACATTTCACTCTGGATGTGAATGTTTTCAATCTTTCTCGTTATATCTTAGTCTGGATCTAGGTATTTCGTGTTCAAAAATTTTGACATCTCAGTCTCGACTGAATGTCTTAACTATTTTCATCTAAACATTTCACTCTGGATGTGAATGTTTTTTCGATCTTTCTCGTTATACCTTAGTCTAGATCTAGGTATTTCGAGCTTCAAAAATCATGACATCTCAGTTTGGACTCGGATGTCTTGATTATTTCATTTAAATATTTCACTCTGGATGTGAATGTTTTTCAATCTTTCTCGTTATACCTTAGTCTGGATCTAGGTATTTCGAGCTTCAAAAATCATGACATCTCAGTCTAGACTCAGATGTCTTGATTATTTTCGTCTAAACATTTCACTTTATATATGAATATTTTTTCGATCTTTCTCATTATACCTTAGTCTCGGATCTAGGTATTTGGAGTTCAAAATTTTGATATCTCGAGTCTGGACCCGGATGTCTTAATTTTTTTCATTTAAACATTTCACTTTTGATGTGAATGTTTTTTCGATCTTTCTCGTTATACCTTAGTCTGGATCTAGGTATTTCGTGTTCAAAAATTTTGACATCTCGGTCTCGGCGAATGTCTTAACTATTTTCATCTAAACATTTCACTTTGGATGTGAATGTTTTTTCGATCTTTCTCGTTATACGTTAGTGGATCTAGGTATTTCGAGCTTCAAAAATCATGACATCTCGGTTTGGACTCGGATGTCTTGATTATTTCATTTAAATATTTCACTGGATGTGAATGTTTTTCAATCTTTCTCGTTATACCTTAGTCCGGATCTAGGTATTTCGAGCTTCAAAAATCATGACATCTCAGTCTAGACTCAGATGTCTTGATTATTTTCGTCTAAACATTTCACTTTATATATGAATATTTTTTCGATCTTTCTCATTATACCTTAGTCTGGATCTAGGTATTTGGAGTTCAAAAATTTTGATATCTCAGTCTGAACCCAGATGTCTTAATTTTTTCATTTAAACATTTCACTTTTGATGTGAATGTTTTTTTCGATCTTTCTCGTTATACCTTAGTCTGGATCTAGGTATTTCGTGTTCAAAAATTTTGACATCTCATTCTCGACTGAATGTCTTAACTATTTTCATCTAAACATTTCACTCTGGATGTGAATGTTTTTTCGATCTTTCTCGTTATACCTTAGTCTGGATCTAGGTATTTCGAGCTTCAAAAATCATGACATCTCAGTTCCTGGACCCAGATGTCTTAATTATTTCATTTAAACATTTCACTTTTGATGTGACTGTTTTTTTCGATCTTTCTCGTTATACCTTAGTCTGGATCTAGGTATTTCGAGTTCAAAAATTTTGACATTTTCGTCTGGACCTGGATATCTTAATTATTTTCGTCTAAACATTTCACTTTGGATGTGAATGTTTTTTTGACATTTTTCGTTATACCTTAGTCTGGATCTAGGTATTTCGAGCTTTAAAAATCATGACATCTTAGTCTAGACCTGGATGTCTTGATTATTTTCGTCTAAACATTTCACTTTGGATGTAAATGTTTTTTGACCTTTCTCGTTATACCTTAGTCCGGGATCTAGGTATTTCGAGCTTCAAAAATCATGACATCTCAATCTGAACTTGGATGTCTTGAGTATTTTCGTCTAAACATTTCACTTTGGATGTGAATGTTTTTTCGACCTTTCTCGTTATACTTTAATCTGGATCTAGGTATTTCGAGCTTCAAAAATCATGACATCTCAGTCTGAACCCAGATGTCTTGATTATTTTCATTTAAACATTTCACTTTAGATGTGAATGTTTTTAAACCTTTCTTGTTATACCTTAATCTAGACGAGTTTTAAAAAAATATTGACATCTCAGTTTGGATCTGGATATGTCAATTCTTTTCATTGAACATTTCACTTTCTTTGGATGTGAATGTTTTTCTCGGTCTCAATGTCTCAATTTATTACCTGTTAGACTCTTCAAGGAACCTGAGTGAAAACTGGGTAGTTGTGGAGTAAATGAGGATTTATCATATACCTCAAGATGCTCTACCGCACTGATTGATAAGTAACTAAAGGTACGTTCATTTCTTTCGCATCATGCATTTGCATTACATTTTCATGCATCATATAAATTGCATTTTAAAATGGGATTCATTTTCCAAAAAAAAAAAAAAAAAAAAAAAAAAATCATTCAGTGCATGTGCATGATCAAAAATTAAGTTTCAATTTGTCTTTTAATGCAACCTCTATGAGCTCACCTTAAAAGAGGGGCAGCTGTTGACACCTAAATTTTGGCAATCCGATCATTTATTTATTGCATAAAATTAGGGGTTAGTCTTATCCCTGAAAAAATATTAATTGCATAGCATATAGATTTAGGTGCATGGCGGATGCGTTCAAATTAGTGGTTCTGAGCTTTATCTTGGCAGGCTGGACTAAGCCCACGAAGCGAGCGAATTGGCCCAAGCATGTTTGTTATTTTTAATAATCAAAGATTATCTCATGAAAAATAGAGATTTGACAATTTTCCGGGAAATCTTCGGATAGGGCAAGTGTGACAAAAAAATATTGCAAGCTTATCTTTGCAGGATTTGAAATTTGAGAAAACAAATATTGCGTTCGGAAATATTCTCATGGATGTTGATCTAAAACCCTAGTCCACTCACCTATAAATAGGTCGCTACACTACAGAAGGAGAGGGGGGGCCACACATTGAATATACAGCCATTGAGAGAAGAACATGAGGGGTTCTCTTTTATCACTTTGTAGAGAGGGCCACATGATTCAATACGAGGCCACGCATTGAATGCACACAGCCAAAGAATATAGAGGAGAAAAATCTTGGTGCCTTTTGTTTGCACAATACACTGAGAGCTTTTCTGGGTAATTTGAGGTGCACGACTAAAAAATTTTGGGGAGAATAGAGAAAGAGTTCTCCTTAGCAGCTTCCAATCACGCCTTTTGCCTGCCCCCGCCGTCGATATTGCTGATCCATCAAGAGTCTTACCAGTAGCAAATATCCAATCTCAGCCCACCTAATGCCGTTACTTCCTCCCTTTGGCAAACCCAATGAGGCGTTGCCATCCTTTCCTCGAGCTTTCACTGCCGTCAACCAGCTCATAAAGCCATGCCAGGGAGGTTGCTATCTTTCTTGTGTGACTCCACATTGTTAGCGCCACTCAATGTCGAGTTGCTCGCTGCACCATCGCAACACTTACGGCAAGAAAGCTAACCCACCACACTTGAGTTCTTTGCTTGTTGCAGCTAGAAGTCCCCAACCATGAATTCATCGTATGAGCACATCTTCAAAGATTGCGGGTTGTTTTGATTTTTGGCCAAAGCGGTGGAATTTGTCTCTTATTGCATGGTGAAATCTAGAGACTTAACCGTGAGTTCTTGAGCAAGAGAGACCACGTGGAATTGAAGCAAGAGAAGATCATGACTTTGTGGTTCAATCAAGGAGTCCCATCGAGCAACACTCATCACGGTCGAGCCATCGTAGGCCGTGAATTCATTGATCCCGAACCATACCAGCTATTGCTTCTTTGTTTTTACCGGTTCCCTTGGCGTTCCTCGCGGCCTCACCGAGCACCATCCTTAACCGCGCTAAGTTTCCATCGTTGATCCATTCTACCGTTCGGATTTTGGAAAAAATTCAAATTTAAGTAGAGATTTATTTTATTTTATTAAGTAGATTTATTAGGTAGATTTATTTTAGTTTTTGATATTTTGTCTCTTTATTTGAAATATTTCTCGATGCATGGTTGAAATTCCCGATGTACCGCTTCAATTCGCAACCGCGTACTAATTCTTATTCAATTTATAAGGCTTTAGATAGAATAATTAATCACTCAAAGTAAAATTTATATCTTGATCTTTAAGGCTTAAGATTAATTTATCGATTTTATTAGCGAAATAGTCAAGTTTGAATTTCGATTCGAATGATGGATAACATTTTTGGTGACCATGGATGATTTGATGTTTATCTTTTAGAATGGATAGCATTTCACTTTAGTTTTCACTTTAGTTAGATCTTTATTTTTAGTGATTTTAATTACAAATTCTCATAAAAAAATACAAATCATGCGCATGTCATGTAGGATTAGGTTCATGAAATACCTATCATCTAGTGATTGTTGCTAGGTTCATCTAGTTAGAAATTGCTTGTCATTAGAATTAGGTCATTTGGTTAATTTAGATTGCATATTTAATTGTTGCAGTTCTTTAATTTCGAATTTCGTGGAAAATACAAAAAAAAAAGTTTTAGAATAAATTCATCACATGCTTCATGATAGACTGCATGCTTATATTTTATTTATGTCATATAGTTTAGGTCATATTGCCATGTCATATCATTTCATGTTATATTAATAGCATGCATTGCATGAAGCTTGATTTCCCATTAAATAAGTGAAAACAAAACAAGAGAAATTGCATGTTAATTAGAAATCATATTTAGGATCGTCGATGTGAATTCTGATCTAACAAGGTTTCGGCAGTCAAAGCTGAAGTGCGTGGGCTGAAATGGCGAAGTCCGTGACCAAAGCTCCACTTGAATCGTGATAAACGCCAGCCACAGATCGATCTGTCAGAAGCTTCCTCCACCCACGAGCTTGGGGGTTCCACTGGCCGAGGGCATCCATTGTCCAATTAATTTAATTCTGCTCTTGCTCTGTTTTCCTAAACATGGTATCCACCCGTATGTGAACATTGTCTAGCGGGAAAAGCAACTAGAAAACCATTCGGTAAAGGGACTAGAGCTGAATTTCCATTGCAACTCATACATTCTGACATTTGTGGTCCTTTGAATGTGAGGGGCGAGGCATGGAGCCTCATATTTCATTACTTTCATAGATGACTTCACGCGTTTCTGCTATGTCTTTCTGATCTCCCATAATTCAAGCATTAGAATGCTTTAGACAATATATAACGATAAACGCCAGCATCTATCGTGAGCAATTCAAGGCTCTTTTGGATGAAAAGGGAATTGTAGGTGACAATTGACTATTCCTTATACTCCACAACAAAATGGGGTAGCCGAGAGGGAAGGAATAGAACCCTATTGGAAAATGAAATAGGTCTATGATGGCGCAAGTAAATTTTACCATCTCCTTTGGGAGATGCATATTGACTCGGCGCCTTATGTACTTAACCGAGTGCCCCTCAAAATCGGTCACTTCCACCCCTTATGAATTATGGACTAGAAGAAAACCGTACTTAAGTAGTCTACGTCCATGGGGATGTGCAAACTTATGTTCATGAATCTTCCTACAATATGGTGCAAATTAGCCCTGAGGGAAGAAGAAATGTATCTTTATAAGATATTCTGAACACTCCAAAGGGTATGTGTTCATAGGTGAACAAGCTGATGGAAGTGTGACCAAAAAGGGAGTCACGAGATGTCACGTTCTTGGAGAACGATTTTCCTAGTAGAGGTGAGATTGATAAGGGATTTCCAATTATATGAGATGGAAGATCCTAATAATACACCCACTAATGTTATGGAGGGAAATGAAGATTTACCCTCAACATGAAAGACTCAATGGGAGTGTAGCATCGTCTCATCGAATTGAATTCAAGAGAAATTCAGTTGCGTAAAAGTAATCACTGCAAGAGTATTCCTCGTCGTCGTTTTGAGATTGAAGGGGAAGCATTTATGATTGCTCATAAAGATGATGCCGAGCCTAAGACTGTTCAAGAGGGCTCTCTCATCCTCTCGATAAGGAAGAATGGAGAAAAGCTTTGGAAGACGAGATGGGAGTCAATGAAGACAAATCATGTCCTGGACTTGGGGTTGATCTACCACCCCAATCGTAAGGCCATTGGAAACAAATGGGTCTTTAAGATTTACAAAGGGCGCGATGGATCCATTGAAAAGTATAAGGCCTGCCTTGTGGTGAAAGGTTATACTCAACAAGAAAGGGTATAGACTACGAGGAAACTTTTTTCACCTGTGGGGCTTGTAAGGTTTGCCTCAATACGCCTTATTCTAGCCATCATTGCACATTTGGACCTTGAATTACATCAAATGGATGTAAAGACGGCATTTCTCAATGGAGAACTAGATGAGGAAATTTTATATGAAACAACCAATAGGTTTCATAGCTAAAGGTCAAGAGAATAAAGTTTGCAAACTTCATCGCTCAATATATGGCCTTTAAGCAATCATCTAGACAAAGGGTATCTTCGTTTTCATCTGTCAGAAGCTTCCTCCACCCACGAGCTTGGGGTTCCACTGGCCGAGGGCATCCATTGTCCAATTAATTTAATTCTGCTCTTGCTCTGTTTTCCTAAACATGGTATCCACCTCACATGGTTCTTGTGTTGAGCAAGGGCTGTCTCAGCAATCACAGTCGGGTTAGGTATGCGGCCTTGGAAGATTCGGGCGTTTCTTGCTTTCCATACCACCATAGTACTTCAGCGACTAATTCTCTCAAAGGTGAGTTCCAATTTAACATGAGCAGTGAGTACCTCCATCATCCGTTTGTCCATCTGAGGAATGCCAAAGAGCAGATTTTTAAGTTAATGCTTTGGTTTGACAATTTATCCATCCGCAGAGGAATAGGTGCTCGCCGGTTTCAGGAGCTTGTGAGCATAAGGTGCAGATGGGGTTAAGTACGATCTTTCTTTTGTAGAGATCTTCTGGCAGACACCCCATAGGAAGATGCGGATTAATAAGAAGTCACGAGACGGTTTGGAAAAGAAATCAACCCTTGAGGACACGGATAACTATCAATTTATACATTCTCAAATCCTGATTGCCCACCAATTGGCATGGCATTGGAATTGATAGTTGATAGGTTTATCGGGCGTAAATAAAATACTAGAAGGTAAATTGTCATTCCAAAATGAAGCTTGGAAAGATTGGAAGGATCCGGCTCGGAAGGATTGAAGGGGTTTGGTTCATCAAAATTTCAATTTAATCTTCTTCACCACCATACCGGCTATTACAAACAATTGTAATTTTATGTCATGCTGGTGTCAAAATAGACAGCAATGTATCACGTTAACATTCTGTTGCTCAAATTTTGATATTGATCTTTCAAATATCGAACTGAAAACTTGCCTTTAATAAGTTTCATTTTTCTTGAAGTCAATCACGAGAATAGTCAAGAATTATAGGAAGAAGAGCTTATAGAATCCCAGAAGTTCACTTTTACAACTAAGATCACATATTAGCAAATTCAGGTACACATCTTTAGCTTGTGAAGCATGTAATGTCCATCGATCGACTGAAGTAAAAACATATATATATATATATATATATATATATATATATGTATATATATAAAGAGGAGGGTAGACAAGAGAGACGATGAGTGAACTTGCACCAACTTCCAATAATTCATTGAGAAAATTGTACAGAAGATGGAATTTTATTCATCGCAATTAAAACTTGATAGCAAACACTATGACATTGCTCAAAGTTATGTAATTATGCAATAACAACGATCCGCTCCATCTTCGTTTTTCTTGCAAAACCCTTTAATGCTAAGCCCCAACTGTTCTCTGCAAGCCTTGTTGCAGTCCGGGAACTTTGAACATGGCCCGATGTCCAGAAAGGTTTCTGCATTGATCTCTCTCGCAACTGATGTTTTGAGATGCACCAGAATTCAAAAATTTTCAGCAATCAACGTAAGACATAATCTAAATTTTATGGACATGGTTTCTCCTTAATTTGACAGATCGAATTAATCCGTGTCCTACGAGCTTTCCAGTCTCGAGCGTGATCTAAACCAAAATAGAAACGAACTGGATAGGGATGAAAAAGAAGCTAACAATACCTGCGAAGCAGAGACAGATGAGGCAAAGAACGCTGATGAGCAAACAAACTCTTCCCGAAGCCATTCTGACGACCTTCTTTTCTCACTTTCTCGGTTTTGATGATAGGATCGGTTGTGGAAAATTACACACAATCCCTACCTATATATAAGCAATTCGAGCACCACTACAACAGCAATCCTACTTATATGGAAATTGACGTGTGAATCTGTAATCAATTTTTATGGATATCAATTAGCATATATGAATCTCTACATTTCCCTTTTTTTGGCAAAATTTATCTATGTTATAAGCCTGACAAAAAATCTCTTTAGGTTTGGCTAAGTTTCTTATGAATTTGGAAAGTTTTTAAAAAATTAATACGCGAAGATTCCATTCCTTTCCTAGCCTAATCAATGTGGTCACGGAATAGAATTCAATAGGAAGACGTACCTCTTGGATGAAAGACTTCTCAACCTGATTTCCGGGCTGGCGACGACATTATGAAGGAAAAGTAATGAAACCTCCAATGACTACTGTATAACCTCGTTTTCCTTTATCAATAATAAAGCCTTTGATATTTGTAGCAGACAGCAATCTACTTATTGATATACCAAGGTTTCAACGAACCAGATGGGGAATTACCCACACAAGGATCATAAGACGCATTATAAACCATGCAACGATTTTGTTGTTTGAGGACAACATACAGATTGATTAATCAAATAATGAGTTGATACAGGCTATGCTCCAACAAAAGGTTACCGTTCTCAAACCATATATTCTTATCATGGGAAAATGCTGAAATTACCATGCCATTAATTTTGAATAGGACAGGCCATACCTCAGCGACACATTTTCCATCTTCAAAATGGGAGAATTACTTAGCAGGTTTCCCATTGTTATTATATAAATTTTCCAAAGCTGGTCACGACCAAATCTGTTGAGGAAATATTTAAACAAAATTCCCATTGTCTAGAATCATTCATACGGAGACTTACTAAACAGGTTCACTTGTCTCATTTAAGGAAACAAATCAAAGTGATAAATATTTAAACAATAAAAAATATACAAAGAACGGTTGCAACTTTTAAAATATTGAATATTATTCTCCAGCCAAAGAATAAGATTATAGTTCCCAAATAAATTACAATAGGGCTGCGCAACCATTCTTTCCCGGATCTCAAACTCCAAACCATTAATAACAAGATCTGTAAAGGCCTTCTTTGGTAAGGGGATCATGCATTTATTTCTGGCCCTCTTAAACCTTGAAATGAATTGATCGATTGACTTATCATGTAGTTATTTCGTGGTCAATAAATCAACCACTAATAGATCTGGGACAACTTTTTTAGAATTGAATATGGAATAACCTTTCCATCTATTCCCATGGATTAACTGAGTTTGGCGATAATGTTGTATAATAAGTAAATGCAGTTTTTGATAATGATAAAGGGAATAGTCTTAGCTTTCAATGGTCTACATGTGCTGCATCTCCGCACTATGCCGAAAAATGGTTAACATGCTCGAATGTTGATTGATCCTCTTCACTAGTAAATAAAGTAAACTCGGGCATTTTGAAACCCCTCGGATACAACATTCATTCAATTCAGATATGGCATTCTATAAACATTAGGCAAGTAAATGATGTCATTGCATATCCCCTTAATGCCGATTTGACCACTAGATGATTGTGAGGAAGCCATGGGACTTGCTGCAAAGCAAAATTGGGTTGCAATGCCAAGTTTACATTTTGCTGAGGAACTTGATGGTATTGCAACTGAGGCCCACAAAGTTCGGGTTGTGGTTGGATTACAAGTGTGACATCCTAGATTTTCAGTCCTATTTCTTACTGAATAAATCGAGCATTTCATTGACGCGTCTATAGGGCTGTTTTCAAAACTGATCATTCTCTTTAGTTTATTCCAAAAAGATTTCATCTTTCTTCACGATCGGGTTTGAGAAATCCCTCAAAGAAAGTGACAATATCCTTCTAAAGAAAGTCTTCTAGAATCGCGAGCAGGGGACCACATCATATGCGTGAGGGTCCTACACACTTTGATCTGACCGAGGAAGAAGACTCTGAAAGGGGCTAGTGAATACACCTAGAGGGGGGTGAATAGGTGTATAAGAAACTTTTCGTAGGACTTAGAAGAATATTTTTGATGGATAGTAAAATAGAATTCAACTATTAAATAAATGAACAACTCGAAAGCGTAAATAGGAGGTTCAGGGATGAGAGAAGATGAACACAGAATTTATAGTGGTTCGGCTTATTCCAAGCCTACGTCCACTCTCCTGCACTGACAGCCCACCAGCTAGATTTCACTATGAATTAAAAGAGTCGTTACAATATCACGTCCTTGATTCCACAGTGTAGAGACTTTGCTACACTTCCTCAAGGTCTCACAAGTATTTAATCTCTCTTTTGAATACAAATTTCGCTCAACAGTTGAATCAACAAAGAACGAGGAGCTTCAGACTTTGGAACTTATCTATCATGCACACACTCAAATAACCAGAGCTTCTCCCTTTTATACTCCTCAATGCCTTCATACCCGTTAGCACTTTCCAAAGGAGTTCCTCCATCTAACCGTTGGACGGAATCAATTAAGGAGATCTTCGAGTCACTTAAGGAATGTGATGATAGCCCACCAATCATGCTCGCCCATACAATCAGGATCTAGGTTTCCATAAGTAGAACCTTCCAAGTATACCTTGTCAATCAACGAATCTAACTTATTCGTATCAAGATTAAAACGAATAAAAAGATCTCGAAATGCTATCTCCAGCCTTGAGAAGCTTCTTTAACTGCTCGAAACAATTCCTTAAATAAATCATTGATTCTGGATAAATCTTCTTCGGCGGTCTAGAAACTGTCAATGAAGGCAGACTTTAAATCTTGAATCTGACGGTCTTCAGACTTTGACGGAAGAGTCTTCAAGTCTTCAGACTAGACTGATGGAAACGTTTTGTTAACTTCAAAACACATAAGGAAGTTTTCCCCAACAATCTCCCCATTTTTTATGGTGACAAAACTTTCTTGCAAATTTGGAAATATTGACCTGCAAGACAATAGTCAAGCAAACAAGAATACGATATCTCATAAACGATAAATGAGTTAAGATAGTATCGAATCTACATCCATAGGAAATCGGTTAGTCCTGTAAAAACAACTATCTTTGCCATGAGTACCCACAATGCTTAAGATACTGTAATGCAATCACATAGTCAAAAGACAATCCAAAAGTCACGCCAGATAAAAGTTAAAGTCAGAAACAAAAACAAGTCTGAGTTCAAATCAAACAAAACAAATCTGCACAACTGCATCTCTCCCCCTTTTTGTCAGCATTAAAAAGGTAGAGACAAAACAAGAATTAATTTAACATTGTTTGGGAACACGAACAAGCTGGAAATCTCCCATCGACTTGACTGTCTCCTCCAGCTTCCTTAGATCCTCCTTCAAATGTGCTAATTCCTCACCCTTGGCAGTTGCTTGAATTTGAAGATTAAGGGCTTGAACTTGATTGATCAACGATTTTCGTATCCCAAGGCATAAATCTGACCTCTCATCTCCATGAGAATATCAACCAGTCTTCAAAAGTCTGCTGAGTTGTCTGTTGAGTGCTTGCTTCAAAGATGGTCGAGATTGTGGAGATAATGGCACATCCAGATTCGGAGAAGATACCTCATGACCTTCTTCAGGAAAGTGAGAGGCATACACATTTTCTAGATTGGCAGGAGAACGATTGATATCATCACTAGTGAAAGCAAGAGAATGAGTACCTCTTTTCTCTGCAGCTCCCCCTGTTTCTGTGCCTTCAGGTGGAGAGAAGTACTCTTCCTATTCAATTTCTTCTTCAGTGACAGAATGACCTTGTTCTCCTTGTTTCTCCTTGTTTTCATCTTCTTTTTCCTCTGTCTCATTCCTTATTGATTCCCTCTCTTCACTCCTCTTCTCTATCTCTTCTAGGCCTCCTCTAAACTCTGTTTCTAGAACAGAACGCTGCAATTTTCTCAAAGCAAGAGCAGAGATGGTAACATCATCATCATCATCATCTTCTTCTTCATCCTGCAAGATGATTGCTCTTCTTCTTTTAGTTGGAGTTGTCACCGGCTCCTTTCCTTTTCGCTTTGTAGCAACAGAGTCTTGATGAGTTTGGTGAGGAGTCTTTTCCTTGAATTTCTCTAGAGCCTTGTTTAGCTCTTTCAGATGCATCTTAGAAACCATCTTCAGCCCTACCACCATTTGATCACACGTCCGAACACACAGAATTCTTGGAGGCTAGATGTTAAAATGTCTGAAAAGCTTTGTAACAAGTGCTGAATAGGGAAGCTGACCCTTGTCCTTCACCATTGATCTGTACATGTGAAACATGATAGTATGCGGTAGAGAGAACTTTTTACCAGCATTGATGGCATACATCAGCTTTGCTTCTGAATTGGAGACGTTAGTCTTTGACGTGGATTTGGGTCTAAGACAGTTGATCACAATTTTGTGAAGCAGGATATTTGAAGCATTCATTCTCGAATAGGAAATCCGACCTTCTGCCATTCCATCTCAAACAAGCTCCACTGTCGCAAAACCAATAGATACGCTAATTGATTGAAATAATCCTCTCTCTACTCCAATCACATCAGCCAAAGTGTCCATATCCACCACAAAGTTCTGATCCTTAACACTGAAAGAGAAACTGTTCGCATCCAGAAAACTTAGATTTGAATAAAAATAAGTAGTGAGTTCTGGATGGGCTACAGTAGAGTCAGAGAAAAAACGTTCAAGCTGAAGTAAAGTAAATTTCTCCCGCAACTTCACATTCAGAGAGTTAAGAAAATCAAAATACACACTCCTTGGATTCATCACCCCTCGCTTTAACAACTTAAAATAAGTTTGCTTGTGTTCCTCAGAACGAAACAGATCTGAACTTGGTCCTCGTACATTCGCAGCAATACCCATTCTCGGCTTGAAATTAGTGAACAACTTTTCATCATCATTGCCATTGGGCTGACTAACTCCTCCAAAACGTGGATCACTCGGGAAATTTGTAAAGGCCCTATCTGTAGAGCCAACAGGAGCAATTCCCAAACGTTCCATTGTTTGCAAAAAGTGGGTTTCATTTCTATACCCCTTCTCTTTCGAAATTGTCGATAATAGTCATTGGAGAGCCTCCATCCTTTAAAGCTTAATAAAGTTTGAAATTAAAGAAAGGCTTTTGAGTTCTTACGGGTTCAGCATCTTCGATAACTTCTTCCGTTCGTTGCTGAGCATTCTGAGGTCTAGCCTGAGGAGATTGACGCGGTTGAGAATGTTGTGGGATCTGCTGTTGCCTTGGAGAATCTTCTTGTTCGGTAAGGTCAAAATATGTAGGACCCTCGCCCATATGCTGTGGTCCCCTGCTTGCGATCCTTAAAGACTTTCTGTGGAAAGATATTGTCATAGTCTTTGAGGGCTTTCCAAACTCTATTCGCGAGAAAGATGAAAACTTTCAGGATTAAACTAGGGAGAAAAAGTAACAAAGTGGAGTTTTGCGCTTTTAGGGTTTGCGAGTAAAAAGGAGAAGAAGAACAGTATATATAAAGCAGTCGAATTGGGGGCATATGAATCGTCACAAAAAAAAAAATGCCTTTTCAAAAAATAACTGCCTTTTTGAAAATAGATAACTGCCACAATAAAAAGATAACTTCTTTTTCAAAAAGGAATTACTTCTACAAAAACTTGGAAAGATAATGTCAATCGATTACGGATTAATATATAAACTTACCTTTCAAAAGATAAGTTTCTAAAACTGAAACAACTTATAGCCGTGATCCTTGATCATCTGGGTTCGAGCGTCTTTTGGTTTTTATTCCCAGTCTGAGCTTCTTCAGACTTTATAATATTAAGCTTGCGCCAAATAGACTCAAATTGACTTTTCTCCAGAGGTTTTGTAAAGATGTTCACTAGTTGATTCTTTGAATCAATAAATTGGATTAGAATTTCTCCATTTTGAACATAGTTTCTTATAAAGTGATGCCAAATCACTATATGCTTTGCTCTTGAATGAAGAACTGGATTCTTGGTAAGGTTGATTGCGCTTGTGTTATCACATTTAATCTCAGTACATGAGTCTTCAATTCCAAAGTCTCTAACTGTTGTTTTATCCATAGAATTTGAGAACAACAAATTCCAAGAGCCACATACTCGCTTCGTGTTGAGAGAGCAATCGTACTTTGCTTTCTAGAGAACCAGGATACTATCCTGTTTCCAAGTAATTGACATGTACCTGAGGTGCTTTTTCAATCAACTATGCATCCAGCAAGATCTGCGCCTGAGTATCCAAGAAGAGTAAAGTCTCCCCTTTTAGGATACCATAGACCTAACGACGAGGTTGTTGCGACGTATTTGATGATGCGTTTTGCAGCACTCAAATGAGATTCTTTGGGATCTGATTGAAATCTGGCACACATACAAACACTAAACAAAATGTCAGGTCTAGAAGCAGTAAGATAGAGAAGTGAACCAATGATACTTCTATATAGCTTCTGGTCAACTTTCTTTCCTTCTTCATCTTTATCTAGCTTCGAGGAACTTGACATTGGTATTTCAATCTTTTTGCAATTCTCCAAACCGAATTTCTTAACAAGTTCCTTAGCATATTTTTCTTGATGAATGAAAATTCCTTCCTTCAATCGTTTCACTTGTAGTCCAAGAAAGAAAGACAGTTCATCCATCATGCTCATCTTGAATTCTTCCCCGCATAGACTTAGAAAATTTATTGCACAGATTTTCATTAGTAGATCTGAAAATAATGTCATCAACATATATTTGAACAAGTAGAAAATTTTTACCTTCTCCTTTAATAAATAGAGTAGAGTCTACTTTACCTTTCACAAAGCCACTCTGGATCAAGAATTTACTTAACCTTTCATACCAAGCTCGAGGTGCTTGCTTTAATCCATATAGAGCTTTTGTCAGTCTGAATACATAATCTGATCTCCTTGGGTCTTCAAAACCAGGCGGTTGTTCCACATAAACTTCCTCTTGAATGAATTCATTCAGGAATGCACTTTTAACGTTCATTTGAAACAGCCTGAAATTTTTATAGCAAGCAAAAGCAAGTAATAAACGAATTGCTTCTAACCTTGCTACTGGTGCGTAAGTTTCATCATAGTCTATCCCTTCTTCTTGCGTGTATCCTTTGGCCACGAGCCTTGCTTTGTTTCTTATGACTTTTCCTTTTCGTCCATCTTGTTCCCGAAAACCCATTTAGCACCAATACTAGATTTACCTTTTGGTTTAGAGTTAATTCCCAAACATCGTTGATGCTAAACTGTCTGAGTTCTTCTTGCATAGCTTCAATCTAGCTTTCATCTGTTAAGGCTTCCTCTATACTTTTGGGTTCTATTTCAGAAATAAGAGCCACAGCGCTAGACTCTTCATGCCTTTTGGATCTTGTTCATATTCCTTCATCGATGTTACCAATGATGAGTTCTTTGGGATGACTTGACTTGTGCTTCCAGTTGCTGGTTGGTCTGACAACCTGTTCATCTTTTTCTTCATTTGATTTTTCAAGATTCGTTCGTTGTTGACCTTCTGTAGTCTGAGCTACTCCAGAGGAATTAGATTTTGTAGAGTCTGGAGTAAGCTCAGATTCCTCAAGTTGAGTCGGAATCAATGGATTTTGTGTAAAGTCTTGGAATTTGACATTCATTGACTCTTCCATAGATTGAGTCTTCTTGTTGTATACTCTGTAGGCTTTGCTGGTTGTTGAATATCCAAGGAAGATTCATTCGTCTGACTTTTTTTCAAACTTACCAACGCGATCATTTGCATTTTTCAAAATAAAACATTTGCAGCCAAACACATGAAAATATGAAACAATTGGCTTTTTTCTTTTGAACAACTCATAAGGAGTTTTCTCCAGAATAGGCCTTAGGAAAACTCTGTTGATGATATAACATACTGTAGAAACTGCTTCAGCCCAAAAACGAGAAGAAATGTTATTTTCAACTAAAAGAGTTCTTGCCATTTCTTGCAACGATCTATTCTTTCTTTCCACGACTCCATTTTGTTCTGGAGTATATGGCGAAGAGAAAACATGGTTTAAACCACATTCATCACAAAAATTTGCAAAGTCTTGATTTTCGAACTCACCTCCATGGTCTGTCCGGATGCTTGTTATAGTATATCCTTTCTCATTTTGAATTTTCTTAGCAAATTTTGAGAAGTGAGAGAAAGTTTCAAACTTACTTGATAAAAAGAACACCCACGTATAGCGAAAATAGTCATCTACGATTACCAAGTAATATTTCTTCCCACTAATGCTTTGTGTTCTAGTTGGTCCAAAGAGATCCATATGCAGGAGCTGCAAAACATGGTCAATTGAAACTTGATTTACAGGTTTAAAGGAATTTCTTACCTGTTTTCCCAAAACACATGGTGTGCATAATTCTGTCTTTTGAAATCTTAGGTTAGGCGGTCCACGAACAAGCTTTTGAAAAAAATCTTGGTTATCTACTTCATACCGATATGGCCAAGTTTTTTATGCCAGAGATTCTCTTCATCTTGAATGAAGATTAGACACTGAGAGCTTTCTGATTTGATATCAAGCAGATTCCATGTCTTTGACCAGTAAAGGATTGAGACAAATCCTTACTAATTCCTGAACATGTGCCTTCTTGAAAGTTGATTTTGAAACCAGTGTCACACAATTGGCTTATACTGAGAAGATTGTAGTTTAAGCCTTCCACCAAGGAAACATTATTGATTGTGAGACTCCCAATCTTGACAGTTCCAAGTCCAGTGATTCTTCCTTTGCCATTTCCTCCAAAGGAAACTTTTCCACCATCTATTTAGGTAAGCTTTATGAAGTAATTTGAGTCTCCTGTCATATGTCTCGAGCAGCCACTATCTAAATACCACTTAATCTTTTTCTTGATAGCGACCTGCAATTATGCAAAAATTTCAAGTTTTCTTTGGTACCCATACTTTCTTGGGTCTAGGGGAGTTAGTTCCAAAAGTAGTCTTTGCCCAGTTTCTCTTAACAGGTTTCTAGACTTTAGGACAATCATTCTCAAAATGTTCCGAGCTGTTACACTTTGAACATTTAAGAGCACTTCGACCAACAGATTTTACAAAGACTTTTTGAAAATGATTTCTGTAAAAAGCTTTAGTAGGTCTTTGTTTGATTCTTTCTTTTACCTTTGGAAAATCAATTAAATTAACGGTTTCTGGTGTCATTCCCAAACCTGATTTATAAAAATAAGGTCTTTGAATTGAAAGAATTTTATCAAGCTTTTCAGATCCATTTGAAAACCTTTTTGAAATAGTTGTAATATCCTTTTTTAAGAGAATGTTTTCTTTTGAAAGAAACTCTTAATTTTCTTTTGAAGTCTTGAAATTGTTGTTCAGATTTTCAAAATTTTCCTTCCAAGAAATTTCCTGTTGCCTTAGTATAGAATTTACCTTTTTAAGTTCGGAAATCCTTTTAAGAGATACCTTTAGGCTAAGACAAAGTTCATCAATGTACTTTGAAACTTTAATGGGAATTTTAAAGTTACTTATCTCAATTTCCTTGTCAGAATCTGAGTCTGAGTCTGTCTTAGAGTCTGAGTCTGATTCTGAGTTTGCCATCAGACAAATATTGGCATACTCTTCATCACTCTCTTCACATTCTGTGTCACTCCAAGTCTCTGCTTTGAGAGCTTTCTTGAGTTTCTCTGTATTTCCTTTCTTTTTCTTCAGTAGAGGACAGTTGGGTCTGATGTGTCCTTTCTTTTTGCATTCGAAGCAAACCACGTTTTTGTTGAACTCATTATCTTCGGTTGCTTTATTCTGAGATCTTTGAGTATTCTGCTTCCTCTAGTTGTACTTTCTTCCCTTTCTGTTTAACTTTCTGAACTTCCTTATCATGAGTGTCAATTCTTCATCGTCCAGATCGTCTTATGTATCTGTAACATCATAATCATCGTTAGACTTTAAAGCAATTGATTTTTTTACCTTTAGGACCTTCATCTTCATTGATTTGCTCCACTTCGTAAGACTAAAGTGTGCCCACTAATTCATCGACAGAAAAAGGTGCGATCCTTTGAGTTTCTCTAATGGAAGTCTTGATGTGATTCCAATCTTTAGAGAGTCCTCGCAACAACTTGTTGACTTTCATTTGTCCTGAGATAGGTTGCCCATGATATGCAAGACCATTTACAATCTCTATAAAATGGCTAAACATATCAGTAACAGTTTCTCCTAGCTTCATTTTAAAAGCTTCATATTGCCCAAGAAGAATGTTGATCTTCGTTTCTTTGACTCGATCGATTCCTTCATAAGGAACATGTAACCTGTCCTAGACTTCTTTTGCTATTTCACAGGATGAAATTCTGTTATATTCATTAGGGGATAAAGCACAATATAAAGAATAGATAGCTTTTGCGTCAAGAGCTTGTCTTTTGGTTATCTCTTCTTGTGTCAACTCTCTAGCATCTGTCACTTCCTTCCCTCTTCCTGAAGTTGAAGTTATTGTTGGAATAACTCCTTTTTTCCACCACATCCCATTCAAGGGGATCTTTCTATCTAAGGAAAGCTTTCATCTTGTTCTTCCATACGTTGTACTCTTTTCCATCAAAGTAAGGTGGTTTGGTGTTGCTTTGACCTTTGATCAGTCTTGTAGCCAAAATACTAGCCATGGATCTTTAGCTTAAGAAGTAAAGCACTTTAATAAATAAGCACACAAGCTTTGATACCAATTGAAAGGGGCTAGTGAATACACCTAGAGGGGGGTGAATAGGTGTATAATAAACTTTTCATAGGGCTTAGAAGAATATTTTTGATGGATAGTAAAATAGAATTCAACTATTAAATAAATGTACAACTTGAAAGCGTAAATAGGAGGTTCAGGGATGAGAGAAGATGAACACAGGATTTATAGTGGTTCGGCTTATTCCAAACCTACGTCCACTCTCCCGCACTGACAGCCCACCGATTGGATTTCACTATGAATCAAAAGAGTCGTTACAATATCACGTCCTTGATTCCACAGTGTAGAGACTTTGCTACACTTCCTCAAGGTCTCACAAGTATTTAATCTCTCTTTTGAATACAAATTTCGCTCAACAGTTGAATCAACAAAGAACGAGGAGCTTCAGACTTTGGAATTTATCTATCACGCACACACTCAAATAACCGAGCTTCTCCCTTTTATACTCCTCCATGCCTTCATACCTATTGGCACTTTCCAAAGGAGTTTCTCCATCTAACCGTTGGACGGAATCGATTAAGGAGATCTTCGAGTCACTTAAGGAATGTGATGATAGCCCACCAATCCTGCTCGCCCATACAATCAAGATCTAGGTTTCCATAAGTAGAACCTTCCAAGTATACCTTGTCAATCAACGAATCTAACTTATTCGTATCAAAATTAAAGTGAATAAAAAGATCTCGAAATGCTATCTCCAACCGTGAGAAGCTTCTTTAACCGCTCGAAACAATTCCTTAAATAAATCCATGATTCTGGATAAATCTTCTTCGACGGTCTAGAAACTGTCAATGAGGGCAGACTTTAAATCTTGAATCTAAAGGTCTTCAGACTTTGACAGAAGAGTCTTCAAGTCTTCAGACTAGACTGATGGAAACGTTTTGTCAACTTTAAAACACTTAAGGAAGTTTTCTCCAACAGATTCCACAACAGTAGCAACAAAGTCAACAACAATCCTCTCAACCGTGTCACTCTTCTCAACCTAGAACTCAAGTTCCTCTCAACAACAAGCAGAGAAAGAAATCATTGAAGATGTTGAACCAGTAAGAGTACAAAAACCCCAATTTTTGTTTAGACTCTACTTGAACTTAAAAATGGGTGGTTCTATAATGTCTTTGATCGATGAGTTCCTGCGATCAAATGGTTACAAGAACGAAACTCTCTTCTTGAATACCATGGAAAGGTTAGGCATTGCGCCTAAAGGTCTTGCAGCATTGACTTTTGTCAACTTTCCAAGTGATCCGCGTGTTGGTGGCTTTAATCAGCCTGAAGGGAAAGACGATGATGGAAGGATGTTTTTACATTTTCAGCCTAGGATGGGCGTAGCTGCAAATGTTTGTGGTGAAAGGACGAAACTTTTTCGTTCTAAGGACCACAAGAGAACTTATTCTAAATTGCTAAAGCGAGGGGTGATGAACCCTAGGAGTGTCGATTTTGATTTTCTTGATTCATTGAAAGTGAAACTGAGGGAGAAGTTTGCACTCCTTCAACTTGAACATTTTTGCTCTAAGACGACTGTTGCTCATCTAGAACTTACAGCTTACTTCTATTCAAATCTATCATTTTTAGATGCGAATATATTTTCCTTTAGTGTTAGAGACAAGGATTTTGTGGTCGATGTGGACACTCTAGCTGATGTGATTGGGGGTGGAAAAAGGGAGTTTACAACCAATCGGCGTGTTGATTGCTCACGCTACTTTGGAGCTTGTTCGAGATAGGATTGCTAAGGTAGGATTTCTTACTCCAAAATGAATGCATCAAATATCTTGCTTCACAAGATTGTGATTAATTGTCTCAAACCCAAATCCACATCAAAGACTAATGTCTCAAACTCTGAAGCGAAGTTGATGTATGCAATCAACATCGGATTCAAGTTCTCTCTGCCTCATACGATTCTTATGCACATGTATAGGGCAGTGGTGAAGGACAAGGGACAACTCCCTTATTCTGCTATTGTTACTCGATTATTTAGACATCTCAACATTCAGCCTCCCAAGATTATGTGTGTTTGAACCATTGCTCAAATGGTAGTGGGACTGAAGATGGTTTCCAAGATGCGTCTGAAGGAACTGAATAAGGTTTTGGAGAGCATTAAGGTGAAGTCCCCTGTCGAGGCAAGACAAGTCTCTACAGCAGGAAAAAGGAAAGGCAAAGAGCCCATGACTAAACCAATTAAGAAGAAGAGAGCACTCATCTTGCAGGATGAAGAAGATGAGGATGACATCACTCTCTCCGCTTTTGCCTTAAAGAATTTACAGAATTTTGTTAGCTTTCCAGAGAAGAGGATCGAGAGAATAGAGAAAGAGAAGAGACAGAGCAGAGAGATGAAGAAAGAGAAGTGATGAGAACAGAGGAAGAGGAAGGAAGAACAGAGAAAGAATAGAGAGGAAGAGAACAAGAAGAAGAAGCGGGTTACGATAATTCTCATGCAGAAGGAGGAGGACAACATCACATTGATGCTGAAGAAGAGCAAGAATAGGAAGAAGAGTACTTTTATCCACCTGAAGGCGTAGAAACAAGGGGAGCTGCTAATAAAAGAGGTACTTCTTCACTTGCTTTTACTAGTGATGATGTTAGTCGTTCTCCTGCCAATCTAGAGGATGTGTATGCCTCTCAATTTCCTAAAGATGGTAATGAGGCTTCATCTCCAAGTTTGGATGTTCCTACTGAGATTCCATCATTTGTTAACACTCCTTAAACTACACGTGCTGAAGCAAGTACTCAAACCAACAATACAGCATACTTCAAGAGATTGCTCGAGCTTGTTGTGGAGATCACAGCTTAGTTTTATGGTTTGGAGTGTGAAGTTCAGAACATGCAGTCAGCTCATCAAGCCACTTCAATTTCTTTGCACGATCAGGTCCAAGCCCTTCTGCTTCAAGTTCATGCTACTACAAAGGGTGAAGATTTTCAGCAACTGAATGAGGAATTGAGGAAGCTGGAGGAGACAGTCAAATCTATGGGGGATTTCCAGATCGTTCGTATCCCAAAACAGCCATGATTTCTACCCAACTCTTTTTACAATCACTCTTCACTTTTTGCTGTGACAAAAAGGGGGAGAAAGTTTTTGTGCAATGCAGATTTGATTTGATATTTTGATGACCTTTTTGCTTAATTTGACTTCTTTGGTTTGATTTTGATGCTTTTGGACTGACTGGTAATTTTATTTGGTTTGAATTTTGACTTGCAGCAACTATGTCTATGATTTTAATTATGGATGGATAGTTATTTATTATGGAGAACTAATGTGTTTTCTGTGATTGCAGAATCATTACTATCCAGACCCTAATTAATTTATCTTTATAAGACATCACGATTTGTTTAAGTGTTGCAGGTTAAAATTTTGCAAATCTACAGGAAAGTTTTGTCACCATAAAAAAAAAAGGGGGAGATTGTTAGAGAAGACTCCTTATTGTTTTGAAGCTGACAAAACCTTCTAATTAGTCTAGTCTGAAGGGTTGAAGAACTCAAGACTCTTCTGTCAAAGTCTGAAGACTGTTAGACTTTAAGCTTAAAGTCTGACCTCACTAATAGATTCCAGACCGATGAGAGAAGACTTATTTGGATGCGACTTTATCTTCAAGGATTCGGTTCGTACGATTTATGGAAGATCTTACGGTTGGAGATAGCACTTTGTAATCAGTTATTCTTATTGGAATCAATTCGGATAATCAGATCTTTTGAAAGGCGAAGTATACTTGGAAGGTTCTACTTATGGAAACCAAGATCCTGATTGTATGGGCGAGCAGGATTGATGGGCTATCATCATATTCCTTAAATGACTCGAGATCTCCTTGATTGATTATGTCCAACGGGTAGATTGGAGGAACTCCTTTGGAAAGTGCCGACGGTTGTAGAGACATGGAGGAGTCTATAAGGAAGACTCTCAAGTTGTTTGAGAGTGTGCGTGAAAGAAAAATTCTAAAGTTTGAAGCTCTTAGTTCTTTGTTATTTCAATCGTTGAGCTTATCTTGTACTCAAAAGAGAGAACAAACATTCGCGAGACTTTGAAAGAGTGTAGTAGAGTTTCTACACTGTGAAGTCAAGGATGTGAGACTGTAAAATCTCTTTTGATTTATAGTGAAATCCAGCCTGTGGGCTGTCAATGCGGGAGAGTGGACATAGGCTTGGTCTAAGCCGAACCACTATAAATCTTGTGTTTCTATTCACTTTCCCTAAACTCCTTAAATTAATTCGTAGCTTTATATAACTGTTTGTAGTCGTTTACATATTCATTCTATTATCTTCTAAAGACAATTTGATTTACTAAGTCTTGCGAAAATTTCTTTTAACTCCTATTCACCCCCTCTAGGTGTTCGTACTATCCCTAACAATTGGTATCAGAGTTTGTGTGCTCATTTTATTGAAGTGTTTTTACTTCTGAGTTAAAGATCTATGGTTAGTATTTTGGCTCCAGGTTTGGTTGAAGGCTAAAGCAACACCAGATCTCCTTACTTTGATGGAAATGAATACAATGTGTGGAAAAACAAGATGAAGGAAATCCCGAGATCGAAAGATCTCCTGGAATGGGATGTCATAGAAAAAGGAATCATTCCCAAAGCAACGTCAACCTCAGAAAGAGGAAAGGAAGTTACAAATGCTAGTGAGATGACACAAGCAGACATAACCAAGAGACAAGCTCTTGATGCTAAAGCTATCAACTCCTTATATTGTGCTTTATCTCCTACTGAGTATAACAGAATTTCATCTTATGAAACAGCAAAAGAAGGCTGGGATAGGTTGCATGTTACTTATGAAGGAACTGATCGAGTTAAAGAAACAAAAATCAACATACTTCTCGGATAGTATGAAGCCTTCAAGATGAAGCCAGGAGAATCCATCACTAACATGTTAAGTCATTTCACAAAGATTGTAAATGGTCTAGCATATCATGGACAGCAAATCTCAGGGCAGATGAAAGTCATTAAATTGCTGCATGGACTCTCCAAAGACTGGAATCACATTAAAACTTCAATAAGAGAAACACAGAGGATCGTGCCTCTGTCATTAGACAAATTAGTTGGCACACTTCAATCATATGAAGTGGAGCAAATCAATGAAGAAGAAGATACCAAAGGTAAGAAGTCGATTGCCTTAAAATCTAACGATGATTCTGATGACACAGATTCAAAAGATGACTTGGATGATGAATAACTTGCACTCATTATAAGGAAGTTTAAGAAGTTGAATAGTAAAGGAAGAAAGTTTAACTGGAAGAAGCAAAGCACTCAAAGATTTCAGAAGAAATCAAATGAAGACAATGAGACAAATAAAGAAGTGATTTGCTTTGAATGCAAGAAAAATGGGCATATCAGACCTAACTGCCCTCTATTGAAGAAAAAGGAGAAATACAGAGAAATTCAAAAATGCTCTCAAAGTAGAGACATGGAGCGATAATGAATGCGAAGAAAGTAAAGATAAATATGCCAACATATCTAATGGAAATTTAGAATCGAACTTAGACTCTGAAACAGATCTAAACTCAGACTCAGATGAGGAAATCGAGGTTAGTAATTTTAAAATTCCTACTAAAGTCTCAAAGTATATAGATGAACTCTGTCTTAGTCTCAAAACATCTCTTAACCTAAGAGACTGACGCAACAATCCTCTTCCTAGGAGTCCCCTGCTCCGGATCACTCATTCTGCAAACTCTTTACAGAACTTGCTTTCCAATTCCAAATAGAATTAGAAAATTGAGCAACCCACACAAAACAAACTACTAATCAGCTAATCAATCACATGCATCTACATAAGAAAAATGCATTTCCTACTAACTATCCCATAACCCATCGCACCTTATCACTCCAGACATTGACCAGCTCTGATACCACTTTAGGCAGGGATGTCACGCCCCGAACCTCGAGCGTGCGCACATCCCTCGGTGGTCGGTCGAATTGCGACGTTCCCAGGACGCCTCGCCGATCCATTTATTTGATTGCACATGCAGAAGCGAATTAAAAAAAAAAAATCTCCAGACAACAAACAAACACGGGATAGAAAAGCAGGACAACCAATTTACTTAAAACATCCTTTATAAACACATCCGGGTTATATACAAAGGGTCTGACTAAAAAAGAAACCATTAGGCCATCTACACTCTTGACCCTTCAGCCTCAGGCTTTGGATCCTCCACGCTACGGCCTTGAAAATAGTAACCCACGACAGGGTGAGATAAAAATCTTAGAGAGTGTACACCCTAAACCTCATTATGAGGAGAATTCACCTAGAGGCAGCCTAAATACACATCATATAAGACTTACCTCGCCTCAGCACCTCCATGCACATTAACACTGCACATCAATCATCAAATAATCACAGGGGTCCCGATTATAAGGTTAAATTGTTATGACACGTCCCATTCCATGCCACCCAATTTTATCCCATAATCTAGCGCGGTTATTCCAATCATTCACGAGTGTCCCAATTATTATGACCCATTAGCCATGTCCAACTCAACAGTCGGTAGTCATCCGGCATAACCAGGCATTGTCCCGCTTCGTCGGGCATGGCAACGTTTACATCTAGATAGCATTCCGGAAGGAGCATTGGCCCAGCCTCTACCGCGACTGACATCTGTTGATATGGGGCATTCCCAAAGGAGCATCGTCCGGCATAAACACATCATGACGAGTTCCGATAGCGATCACACGCACATTGAATATCGGCCAAGGACATCGTGCTTTACACTCAAATCCCTCAACTTTAAATAATATACTTGGCCTATTTTCTTCATATTAAAAACACCCGATAAAATAATTGTGCATGGTCATATGATTAGATTGAATCATAAAAAGTGGTATACTCTCTTTTGAAATCCCATGATTTTATATAGTACTTAAAATATTTTTGGTGTCAAAACCCGACACCCGGTATTTTTTTAATTAAATACCAAAATTCCATATTTTTGAAATAATAAATAAAAAATCATCAATCATCATTCAATTGTATAAATTAGCACTCAATTGCACAAACCGATACAACCATGGCGATCGGCACGAAATTCTGAGGACCGGCTATCCCAGTATAATTTACACTAATTTATAAATAATTAAATAAATTGCATTTGATTAAATAAATTGCAAATTACTTAAATTAAACCACTCAATTAAATTATCATAAGCTAACCGGTCTAATTTAATCGAACTAACTAATTAATTTAACTAACCTAACTAATTTAATCTAATAGACTAATTAAATACCATAACTAATCCACCTAACTAACCAATTAAACTAACTAACTATGCCTAACCAATCTAATTACATAAACTAAGTCTATTAATCCTAATTAACTTAACTAACCACTAATTAGCCCACTAATCCACTTTAAGTGCAATTAGCATCCTAATTAGAGTTTAGGGTGTAAATTCACCGGTTTAGCGCGAAAACCAGTTCACGGCGACGGCGGCGCGATGGAGACCAAAACCTGAGTCTACAGTGACACCAAGGAAGGCTCAGATCGAGCTGAAAACGGCCTTGAGTTGAGCTGGATCGAATGTTGGGCTGACTTCAGTTCTGTGGAGGTGAAAACGATGGCTGGATGGGCGCTGCTTAGGCTGGTCTTAGCGGCCGTGGGTGGTGGTGCGGGTGCAACACGAAGATGGAGGAGCTACTGGCGTGTTACGGCTATTTGGTGGACGATGGTGGGATGGAGACGAGATGGTGGATGTGGCAGCAACAAGAATAAAGAAAGAACAAACTTGAGGAAGAAATGTGGAGGTGGAGTTGGCATGGGAAGCTGCTCATGGGTGAGGCGGTGAAAAGGAGAAGGGCTGAAGAAGGGTTGACTGTGGTGGTAGAGGCGTGAAAATGGGAAGAGACAAAGGTGAGTGGAGTTGGCATTGTGGGGTTGAGGGGAAATGAAGGGTGGACGGTGGTGGATGGAGAGAGACGTGAAGAGGGGATGAAGAAAATGGGGATGAGGGCAGAAGGAAATGAAAGAGAAGTGTGGGGGGAGAAGGGATCATGCGAGAGGGGGAAGGGAGAGAGAAAGGGAAGGGGGAAAGAAGTCAAGCAAAAATATCTTAATTCATCATTTCTTGGTCCCAAAAGTCTTCATGCCAATCTTCTTGGTCCCCAATTACTTTCTTGCATATAATTTCCCACAATTAACAAATTTTGGACAACAAAATAGCCAAATTCCTCTCCCATCCAAATTTCTATCCTTTTTCCGTTTTGTTTGAAATTGATTTTCCACAAAAATTTCAGACTCAACGAAAACTCTCCAAAAGATGAGACAATGTCTTAAAAATGAATCATGACACACTCAAACGTTCAATTCTCGAAACCGAGTTCAATTTCATGGTTAAAATCGACTGGACGATAATTTTTAAGACCTACCGGGTAGCTTTTAGGGATTTTATCACGTTTGACCCGTGGTCGATAATTTTCGATCCACATTTGTGCATCTTCGACTCATCGGCGACTCTCGGTTGTCGTAAAAATCTCAATGTTTCAATTACGAGTATTGGGTATAGAATCGGCAGAAAATCGGGTTAATGCTGTTTGACGTGAATTTTGCAGTTAGGTAGAATTACGCACAATCTAATTACGTGATTCCGTCGAATCAACCTATATCCAATCATTAATCGATTATAACGGTGCCGTATTGACCATTGCCGATTATTACGGTTGAGTAGTCGATTTTTGTTCGAATTCTCAAGTCTGCCGCATTTATATCCCTTACTTGCTTCACCTAATAAGTTAGTTAACTCGTGAGTGGCCAACTCAGAGAAAAAGGACCATAGGCATGCCGACAAAATCCCCATTTCATAAAATCGGGACGGGGTTGAAATTCAGGATGTCACAGAGTTACCATGGTCTAATGAGTAATACATTTCTTTTAGGTGGATTGAACAATTATTATGCATATTTAAAATACAAACATAACTCACTTTTGCCAAATCTAGAATTTAACAATTCTTCAAGACCAAAATGACTTTTATATACATATCACTTCAACATAACATATTTATAGTAAAAGCGCTTATTTCAATCGATAATATCAAAACAAATTTCAATAGTCCAATCCATTGATTAATTTTATCAAACTATACATTAATTGTCTATTCCATTGACTAAACTCATGATCTAGTATTTAGCCATGGTTACACATAACGTCCCATGACAAGGCTACCGATATTCCTCCATTGGTTAAGTCTCTAACTATTATTAGTTGGTGGCTCAACTCATAAGGATATCCTAGGTCAGTATGTGCATACCCACAAATTCTTCAATGGGTTTACAGAGACACTAAGCATAGTCCATTAACCTCAATCTCCTATGGTGCACAACAAAAATTAGAAACCATTTAAAAACTTATATTACAACTTTTGACCATTTGATTTATATATCAAAGTGCATTTCAAACACTGCATTGATAAATTATGAACATTTTCGCTTGATTCTTTCATCAAAGATTTCACAAGCTATTTATAAACAGTTAGTTCAAACTAAAGCCAAAAGATGACTTTCCATTTAAAATAGACAAAACAGCGATAAATATTAATCCTAATTTATGCAACAAAAGATGCTATTTCTTAACTCATAGCATATCTAATCCATATTCAAAGTTTACAAACCAAAGAAAACATGGTATCACTCACCTAGGAAAGCCAAAAACCAACTTATGGTGGTTACTCAAATCGACGAATTCGAATTCGTGACAATTAGTTAAGAAACAATATAAAAAACTAAGTAAAACAATACTGTAACAGCCAACTTGACTAAACTACGTCTATTCTTCTATAAAATGGCATCTACGCGCTAATAAAAAGCTCACCATGGTGGGTATCATTATTGTTTGCCATGAATAGCTTGTGCATTAGATTTGTTTGCGTCATAACTTTCTTCACAAAACTTTGTTTCAAGCAAGCATACAATCCATATAAAGCTTTTTGCTGTACTATAAGAGCCCCAACTTGGCTTAACCAAATTCTAGCTAGAAATAGTTGAAATATAATAGGAGTGTGCAACATAGACCTCTCAATTGGAGAACTGCCTAAACCAAACCGGACTAGGTTTGTAGGAGTGTCGGTTCAGTTCCCGATTTCTAAAAGCAGAATTGGTGTCCGATTGGTCCGGTTTCTGGTTCCAAGGGAGAACCATACCAAATCGGATCGAACCAACAGCATATACTCTTTTTTTAATTTCTTTAAAAAAGCAAAAGTGACCTTTTTTTTTTTTTTTGTTTCTTCAAGCATTGGAAAAAAAGTGATTGTTTCTATTTTACCGAAATGAGAACCAATCAAAAAAATTTAGCCACGAAGTTACTATTCGCAATCTGTCTGGCACACGAGGCCAACTTCAAAATTTCGTTTCGAGTAAATCATACACTCAAATTGAGATATGTAAAATGCTATAACTTCACAATATCCTAAATTAACATTTCTATAATATATGCAGCCCGGCTACTCCTCAATTGAATGCAACAACTCTGAATTGATATAAATTCGAATTTCCTGCTCTAACTTCGACGATTACTCTGATTAGGTGAATAATAGGTTCAAACACTTACCCGACATTGCAAAATGATGTTGCTTCAGTTTCGGATTGAGAACGCGTGATGGTTCTCTCTCTTTTTTACTCCTTCTTTCTTCATGGCCGAGCCCTCCTCTCTTTTCTTTTTCTTGTTCCTTCCGTCGCTGGCTACTTCTTTAGCGAAGCTGTTGAAGGAAATTGGAAAGACAAATTATGGGCTGACTAAATTGATGGGCTGAGCTTGGGCTTTGAGAACATGGGCTGGGTTTGGACTTTATAAGAAATATGGGTCATGTATGACAGTTTCACTCCAGTTTATCTTTACCGAGTGGAAATCAACTTGTCTAACCGAGGTCTAAACTGAAGCAGAACGAACTCCATGAAGGGTTATGAAGCAGAAGCTAGCATTGTCCGCAAAGTACAAAGAAATGAGGTAAAGAAGGCCTATGAACAAACAAACTCTTCCAGATGCCATTCTGACGACCTTGTTTTATTCCTTTTCTTTAGGTTACGATGGTCTAGTGGATTTGGAAGATTACACAAAATCCCACCCTATATATAAGGAGTGCCGAATACCTCAAGTGTCAAAACTTGGTATGGGTGGACACTTAAGGCGTGTTTGGCAATTATTCTATTTGCAAGAATAATTTAAGCTAGAAATTATTATTTTTTATTATGTTCACTAAACAAGTATCTTAACATTTGACGGTGTTTGGTAACTATCTAAAATTTCTATTCCCGAGATAAAAATACGTTTAATAAGACCTCAAATTCTTTTATGATTTAGATTTTTTAAAATTTTTACTAATTTTATTGTATTTTTCTGTTTTTTTTTCATTTTCCTCTTCTCCTTCTTCCTCTTTGTTTGGTCCTGATGAGACTGAGCCTCGTTGTTCAAGCCTCCCCGACCAAGCCTCCTAGCGACTGGGCAAGGCTTGGCCTCGCCTTAGCTGTGTGAGCTTGGCCTTGTCAAAATCTGGTGAGGCCGAGCTCGCCTAGTCGCCAGTGAGGCTCAACTTGGCTGAGCCATCACGAGATCAACCTTGCCAAGGTTGAGCGACGCCACCTTTGCGGTGGCCTGGCGAGGTTGAGCCTTGTTGGGGGTCAGTGAACACTTCGACAAGTTTGTTGGCCCTCATCTAGCCAGTTGCCGGGAAGAAGGAGAAGAAAAGAAGAAAATAAAAGATGGAAAAAAAGAAAATGGACTTGATTCCGGAGTTATTTCTTGAAACAAATGAGCAATTTTTTTCTATTTCTTAATTCTATTCCAAATATATTCTCGGGAATAAATAAGTTACTAAATGAATTTCTGTTCTTTTTTTTTTTTTTTGTTCCAAAGAACAAAATAATAGAATGAAACACCGTTTAGCTGGTTACCAAATAGGTCCTTAAGTGTAAAACTTCCAAAAGATTCACTTAACTATCAAAATCGGAGAAAACAATGACACTTAAATGCGAATGGTAAGAAATTCTGGCAAAAATGCTAACGTGGCATTTTTCGATGACATTTTTTGCTGAGGTGGCAATTATTTAAAAAAAGATTATCCATGTGGCTAGTTTGTCTCAAAACAATGTCGTTTTGCCCCCAACATTGATTTTTAATATAAATATTAATTAAATTAACTTTAAAAAAAAACTAAATTAAAAAATGGTTGTAGCAAAATAGCGAGGCCTCTACGGCGATGGGGTGAGGGCCGGTTGGGTTTACGGGGCCCCGGCCAATGGCCTACAACCTTGGCTGACCATCGGCGAGAGCCTACAAGAGAGGTTGGGCCAAAATATAACATGAGTTTAGGGATATAAAGTTATAGCATATATTATATATATGCTTGTTGCAGCAGTACTTTATTCTCTATATTTTAATAGTATATTTCTCTATTCTATTCGACTCCACAACTCTATTAGAATCATTATCAAACATTGCAAATACCATGATTAAGGTGGAAGCTTTGCAAAAAGCTTTTGGCTATCATTTCTCCAGAATAGAACAAAATCTACAATCTCCATTGTGCTTTAACCCTGTTGACCTTTACCTTGACACCACCCAGACCTCATAATCAAAGCATTTAGATGCAGGAAATTCAATGTGCAGAGGGTGCTATGTCTCTCGCAACATATTTATTCATTGTAAGGGATAAATGGTATGTCTTGAGAAGGAGTTAACTCTGATAAGTCTGTTGGATTTCATGAATCATGTATAGGTAAAATTTAACAAAAGTACACAGCGGGAACAAAGATGATATATTATTTATATGATTCTCCGAAGGCGTTGTTCGTGCATTTTAATAAAAAATCTGAATGTAAAAGAGAGTTAAACGAATTACCTCTTGAAGCACGCTTTATACGAATTGGTTCAGATGTTTTACAGTTCGAGGCCACAAACGTCGAACCTCTAGTTTAGACACACCAACAATGGACGTCGAACGGAAGAGAGAACTTTCGGATAATCACTACTATGATCATGCTAGCAATCTCGTGAGGACAATCCACTGTATCCTTGATATATTATAGTCATGGCTTGAATGAGAGAACACTCTTCTTTCTCGCATCTCGAAGACAACACAAGAACACACACCCAAAAACACACGTGGTTTTTCTCTTGAAAAACTAAAAGAATCGCCGCTTCTCTCTATTTTTTTTAACCCTTTTATTTGCGGCATTTCTTGGACGGTTTTTCACGGGATCAGCAACCGTTGCTGATCCCCATATCTCGAAGCAAGATAGTGCATGAACGGTTTGACCGTTTCATGCACGACGATGCTTATGCTTCGTGCATGAAGCTTCTTCATGCATGAACGGTCAAACGTTCATGCATGAAGCTTCCTAAAAATATATTGATTAATTAATTAATTAAATGAATAAATAATTAATTAATCAATCCCCTTAAAGAAAAATAAAAGGACATAATCTTTATATGTACAATTAGGGTACATTAACATATATCCACTTTGGGCATGCATGTGCATGATATGCAAGTAGGCTCGTGACTATAATACAAATTAAATTAAATCTCATTTAATTTAATTTCGAATCAACTCAATTCGATTGCAATAATTGCAAACACATTTACAATTATATTTCTCTCTGTTCCACATTATCCTAATTGTTTATGATGTGTGACATCCCTAGGTTCATCACTAGGCCGGTAGCAAGACTTGTACTAACACATTAGTACTCCCAAAAGAATTAATTGTCCCGATTAATCTTTGGGTCTTACAAGCCATGATTGACATCTAGCAATATGTCATGGCTACCCAGATAGTGTGAATGTTTTAAGAACATAATGAACCTGTCAGCTTTGTCTACAGTGTAATTCAATCCCTCTATCTTACTATGTCTCGATCAAACAAAGACCATTGTATATTTGTCAAGTCATTAATTCAATCATATGCACAAATCTAATTGACATGCATTTTATCCGAGACATAAACAATTTTATTCTCAGTTACAACCCCGGCCGAGGATTTCAATGCAGTGTCATAATTAGATCGCATAGGACATCATTATTATACCTTGCATGTAACAAGGAGACAGATTCCATATTTCGCACACGTGCAACTTCGTCTATGAACAAACTATGGCCATCAGGTATAAAGACGGATCAATGATCTGGTATTATGTGCACCTGTGAACCATAGTTGTTCGACACACAAGTTAATACTGTGCCTCAGGTCTAAGGATTATTTACACAAGACCAAAGCATGAACAATTAGACATTGACCACGCTAAAAGCTTCCATGTCACTAATTGTTCCATATGCGTCACGTTCATTGAACTTGTCTAATACAAACACTTGTGTTCTTAACTTAGGCATCACAATACCCAATGACTTGTGACTCATCATTCCCTTAAGTATCCAATACTTAATGGTGAAGTTATGAACACACCGGTCTCAACAGGATTATTAATATCCACTCAATAATCCATCGACCGGGAACGGTTTAAAGATTCAGCCTAACTATGAACCCGTCACATATTTTCTTGACGTCTTAAGAATAAGTCTAGTTGTAACTGATCTTATGGAATCATTCATAAATATAAAATAATTGGACAAATGAATGAATACGTCATTGCCATTAATTAAATAATAATAATGAAAGTACAACTGAAATCTCTAATATGTAACTATTACATAGTAACTTTAGGGCATACATCCAACAAAGTCTCCAAGTTTGCAAAAATAATGATGAATATGTTTTATTTGCAAAATGTGGCAACACATACCTCTTTAAAAGCCTTCAAATTTAAAATTAAGCTATAATGAAAATTCTTTAACTTATCTAACATCAAATTTGTTTGTTCACATGAAATATACCACTCTTACTTAATTTTAATGTAACTAAGTAATTTGCATAGAAGTAAGAGCTGCTATAAACTATCGTGTTTTTGCTCATAATTTTTCAACATGATATCCCCTATTCATATTCATCGAATCTTGAGCTTCCAATGCATGATTTTTATGCCTTGTTCTAAACTCACACTATTTTGGCATAATAAGCATATCTCTTATACATTCAACGCACCCAGAACTCTAATTCATTTGTCATGTGAACATATATGTAATTTGAAATCTAGAGTTTTTTTTGTCGTCATATAAAATGGAGAGATTGTTGAAAAAATTTTCAATAATTTGAAGATTATAAAATAGTCAAACCTAATAATGTATTCATTGGTTGTGTAGAACCAGTTTGTAGATGCACAAATGAATATGAAAGTGGAGTTTGAAACAGCGGTTGAACAAGATATTGACTTAAAGGATGTCTAAAGTTGGAAGGACCTGTATAGAAGGTGAACAAGTTGTAGAACCTAGAATCATTAAGACTTGGATTGTGCTGTATAGATGGTGAATATGTTATTGAACATGGGATCATTAAGACTTGGATGGACCAGTAGGTGTAGAGTTGTTTTAGTAGTCATTTCAATGTGAAAAGAATGAAGGGAACATATGCAAAAGCAACTCCTGCTATTATAAGCAATTAAGAAGACTAAGCAATTTCCACCATTAAAAATCAAGAAGATTTACTACCTGTGAGGTTATACAACATTAGACTTGTCTTAGTTTATTGAACTTTTGAATTTATCTCGGATTACTTCACCACCACAACAACTATTACAAACAATTGTAATTTGATTTCAAGTCAGTGTCAAAATGGCAACAACATATCACAATATCAGCATTTTCATAGTTTACGAACTGTTCTCTACTTGAAAATTTCCCAATTTTGAAAATTGATCTTGTGAAGATTGAATTTAAAAAAATTCTTTTGATAAATTTCTGTGGCACCCCGATCTGCTGAGGTCGCCACAAATACCTATCGCTCTACCTATTGCAAACCATTCTAATATCTTTAACCAGTTTAAAGAGGAACCACAGTTCATAGGAATTTTTTTTTGAAAAGGTTCCAGCACAGCTCATCAGCGGAAATATAAATGAGTTTCACCAAACCTTACTCCTTTGATGATAATACAATGCACACCGACTACGCACCAAAGGAAAAGATAAAGCTGAGTCACTTTTATTCACATTTTTACGATGGACATCTTGGGTCGGTACAACAAAAAGCCAAGATTTTTAGCTATACTTGGCTAACTCAGAAAAAGAGATCTCGACCCCTATATCGAACATGGATTCTTTGTTTTTGCAGGTTCCCTTGGCGTTCCTCACAGCCTCGCCAAGCACCATCCTTAGCCGCGCCGAGTTTCCATCGTTGATCCATTCTATCGTTCGGATTTTGGAAAAAATTCAAATTTAGGTAGAGATTTATTTTATTTTATTAAGTAGATTTATTAGGTAGATTTATTTTAGTTTTTCATATTTTGTCTCTTTATTTGAAATATTTCTCGATGCATGGTTGAAATTCCCAATGTACCGCTTCAATTCGCAACCGCATACTAATTTTTATTCAATTTATAAGGCTTTAGATAGAATCATTAATCACGCGAGACTAAAATTGATATCTTGATCTTTAAGGCTTAAGATTAATTTATTGATTTTATCAGTGAAATAATCAAGTTTGAATTTCAATTCGAATGATGGATAACATTTTTTGTGACCATGGATGATTTGATGTTTATCTTTTAGAATGGATATCATTTCACTTTAGTTTTCACTTTAGTTAGATCTTTATTTTTAGTGATTTTAATTACAAATTCTCGTAAAAAAATAAAAATCATGCGCATGTCATGTAGGATTAGGTTCATGAAATGCCTGTCATCTAGTGATTGTTGCTAGGTTCATCTAGTTAGAAATTGCTTGTCATTAGAATTAGGTCATTTGGTTAATTTAGATTGCATAATTAATTGTTGCAGTTCTTTAATTTTGAATTTCGTGGAAAATACAAAAAAATTGTTTTAGAATAAATTCATCACATGCTTCAGGATAGACTGCATGCTTATATTTTATTTATGTCATATAGTTTAGGTCATATTGCCATGTCATATCATTTCCTATTAGATTAGTAGCATGTATTGCATGAAGCATGATTTCCCATTAAATAAGTGAAAACAAAAAAAAGAAAAATTGCGTATTAATTAGAAATTATATCTAGGACTGTCTATGTGAATTCTGATGTAACAACGCAGATGCTTTCGTTGCTATAAGGTAAGTCCTGTATATTTTATATTTGCTTTCTTGAGTGTTAAATTGGTAGTTTGCGCACCCGTATGATCACCTCACGTGTTAAGGAAGTGAATTAAAATTAATTCAAGTTACCTGCAAAACATTTTTTTTCAAAATAAAAGAGAAAGGTACCGAAAGGGCATTAGAGAAATCTAGCGTAATCAAGTCCCTGAACTCATAAATCTCTAGTTCGTAGGAGTAAAGTAAACCTCCCGTTGCTTTACTTGGGTTTCTAATTGACCCACCAAAAATATATTAGTGGCAACTCCTACTTAAAAATCAATTGTATGTTAAGAACTTGAACCTAAGTCGCGAATTGAGATGGGCTTGGGAGAGCTTGAGCTAAGTCTAGGCTTAGTAATCCATTAGCCAAATCCTAGGTGGATCATCTGAAAATTTGGTCGCGACAGCTTAGCGACTCCGCTAGGGACTTGAGTTGAAACTCTTAGTGGACTTAGGCCAATTTTCTCTATTTGAAAAAAAATATATATATATATATATTTTTGTTTGGCAGCAAGGATCCTGTGTACGTCCATAACATTTAAGGTGTTAATTGTTTTTGCAGATTGGGAGGTATAAGGGAAAGTGTTTGCTAACCCTTATTTTGTAGCGAGGTGAAGGAATGTATAGTTTATTTTCATATTGAAGTGTTGCTTGGTATAAACTATTGTGCATGCTTTGCATTTTGCACTACACTTTTGCACACACAACCTGCCGCTGGACTTAGGCTGCACTAGGATACTTACAATGGTATTGAGTTGGATACGACTTCGATTGCGAGGCGGCACAGTTGAGGTTGCCCAACTCAATCCCAAAAGCTTTTCCTTGGTGTCAAGAATGTTTACCTCTGCTCACGAGATTGCGTCGCGTTGAGGTATCATTTTTGACTAAGCCGGAGTTAGGAGGACTTGACTTAGTATGCAAGACTACAACTAGTCATCCCACCCTATTAACTTCACTTTGCTAAGCCTATCTAGAGTAGAAATCAAACCCCACATTTCATGTGCTTGTCTATTGCCATTGACTTTCATTGGTGAAGTAAGTCTTCTATCCCTATACTATACAATTTACTTGCTTTGTCATACTTTTGGTCCGTCCATGACAATCTAGGTTACTCATTTGATCTAATTCCTTTGTCAATCATCAATGAAATGAGGAAATTGTCATGCAATGAATCGTTTGGAAAATAACAAAAAACTTTGGAGAATTTGTTTTCAATTCATGGCTAGGAAATTTGGTTCTTGCTAGGGTGTCCTATTTTTATTTTTCTAGTTATTTTTAGGAAATTCTCTTCTTGCGCGAACTTTTCACGAAAAAATGAAAATCCAAAAAAATGCATTCATTTAGGATGTTAGTTTTTTTAAATTGCACGTTTAATTATGTGTCAATTTTAATTTCGAATTAAAAAAAAAAAACATTTTCCCAAAGCTTGTAGCAGATTAAGCCTGTTTGTTTGTCTAGCTTAGTTACTTCTTGTCTCAGAGCATAATTCTATAACTTGTTATGGCAAGGAACATCTGAAAATAGCAATCAACAAGCTTAGAACACACTTGCAATGAAAAAAAAAAAAACGGATTTATTTTCCATGTGCATTGATGAGATAGTTGGGACAAGTAAAAAATGACCATCATTCTCCAGTGGAAGATCCTAGGGGCAAGTTTGCTCCAAATTACAGTGGCCCATATGTGGTGAAGAAGATATTTCCTAGAGGTGCTTTGATCCTAGCGGAAATGGATGGTTGTAAGTTTTCCACTCCAGTTAATTTCAATACTATCAAAAGTATTACCCATGAAAGAATTTGATGTGTCATGTTTTGAACTACAAGCATTTTCATGATGAATAAATTGCTTCAATGAGTTGCAAATTCAATGGTCCAAATTTGTTAAAAATCTTGCATGTTTTCCTTGATGAATTATGTGAGATAAATTGAGTGTGTCAAATGAGATATTTTGGAATGATGAAAGGCAAAGCCTTATTCAGTACACTACTTCATACACTAATCTCCAGTGAGTTGTGCGGAAAAATTCTATGCCCGCAAGGAAAAGGGTGATCTCGCAAAGGGTACGTCAATCGAGGTAATGAGAGGCAGTTTCTTCCTCTACGTGAAACACTACAAGTATACCCATCGT
Organism: Eucalyptus marginata; assembly: GCA_014182565.1. Lineage (NCBI taxonomy): Eukaryota > Viridiplantae > Streptophyta > Magnoliopsida > Myrtales > Myrtaceae > Eucalyptus > Eucalyptus marginata. Next base: position 12,835,974 of record CM024588.1, on the reverse strand, counting down.
TTAGCCCTTTGAGCCCATACACGTGAAGAATTTTTAAATTATCTTTGTCAATGATCATCAAACATTGGGACAAATTTGAAATGAATGATAGGAATCTTCTTACTCACACTTGCATGAATCTTCAAGTATTGCTTTTGCAGTGTAACTTATGCGGTAATTGAAGTGCCTTAGGATGAACAGTTCTTTCTCTATCCCACACACTTTTATCCATTGCATAGCCCATTTGAACCTATAAATTCGTTTCACATTAAACCCAGTTGGTTAACATCCCCCACACTAGGGTAAGGCAAGAAAAAAAACCAGTCAAGTAGCATTGTTTACAATGCTGATAAAAGATTAAGGCTGTGTGAGTCCAAAGAAAATAAGTGCAAAAAGAGGCATGAAAAAGCAGTATGCTTGGTAAAAGCAAGGCCTATGCTCAAAGAGAAAAAGTCAAACACTTGTTGTAGTAAGTAGTATCCCCAATAAGGCGGTACTAAAAAGCTCAAATGCCGTTACAATCAATGGAGTTGTGATGTGAAGAAAATCTTCGACGGTGGAGAAGAAAATTGGTGGAAATGTCAAAATGATCATCAACTTTGACCCCCTAAACACTTTTTGAGCCTAATGATACTTTCACTTCTCAACCCATGAACCAAGCTTACGTTACGTCCCTTGCAAAGTCTCTTCAGATTATGGCGCTTGAATTAACATAAAAGTTCGTATGTTTGAGAGCATCGCTCGAAGAAATGCGAGTAAGATAATTTCTACCTCATTTCGTATGCTGTTGACTTGTAAACCCAAAGATAATTGTGGAATGTCATTTTTCAATAGCCTCGACTCAAGGAGTCCCCTTTGTTAAGCTGTTGACCAAGCCCACATTACGGTCCCTATTAAAGACCTCTCAGATTGGTAAGGTCGTACAACTTGTGAGATTACTCGGACCCTTGTTTGGCATGATAGTGGTGAGATAGAGTGATTGTCAAAATCCTGCATCAAATGTCAGGATAAAATAACCCTTTTAATGAGGATGAGTGAAAAGTCCTTCCAGAATGAAAGATCCCTCACTTGACACATCGATGACACTCATGTGTTCAGATTGGAATATTATTTTGAAATCTTTCCCAATGGAAATTAGGTGATGCATGATTAATAGAAGTAGTCACACATGAACCTCTCTTGGATTAATGCATGTTTGTGATTATAAATGCATATTGTCTCTCCTATGACCATGTTTCAAAGGAGACATATCCCTAATGATCAGAGATGTTACCAGGTAAGTATATCTCCATCCATACCTTAAATACTTGTCATTGCATAGGTATTCTCCCTCAAGTGCACCGATACTCAACTCGATCGAGCTGTCCCCCAGAGATTTTTCTCCAATTTCAATCTGATTAAGGCAACCGAAGAAAGGTCGATCTATGTTGCAACGCTAGGTGACCGTAAAAATGTACGGCTCCTGGACGTGTAACACCAACTATCTTGAATCATTCCACCCTACTTGAAGGTAAGATATTCTAGGTAGGTTCCTTTACCGTTTGCATTAGTATTTCCATACAAACTGCATTCAAAATTTTTGACATCTCAGTTTAGACTCGGATGTCTTAATTATTTTCGTCTAAATATTTTACTTTGGATGTAAATGTTTTTTCGACCTTTCTCGTTATACATTAGTCCGGATCTAGGTATTTCAAGCTTAAAAAATCATGACATCTCAGTCTAAACCCGGCTGTCTTGATTATTTTCATCTAAACATTTCACTTTGGATGTGAATGTTTTTTCGACTTTTCTCATTATACCTTAGTCTGGATCTAGGTATTTCGAGTTCAAAAATTTTGACATCTCAGTCTGGACTCGGATGTCTTAATTATTTTCGTCTAAACATTTCACTTTGGATGTAAATGTTTTTTCGACCTTTCTCGTTATACCTTAGTCTGGATCTAGGTATTTCAAGCTTCAAAAATCATGACATCTCAGTCTGGACCCGGATGCCTTGATTATTTTTGTCTAAACATTTCACTTTGAATGTGAATGTTTTTTCGACCTTTCTCGTTATACCTTAGTCTGGATCTAGGTATTTCGAGCTTAAAAAATCATGACATCTCAATCTGGACCCGGATGTCTTGATTATTTTCATTTAAACATTTCACTCTGGATGCTCGTTATATCTTAGTCTGGATCTAGGTATTTCGTGTTAAAAAATTTTGACATCTCAGTCTCGACTAAATGTCTTAACTATTTTCATCTAAACATTTCACTCTGGATATGAATGTTTTTCGATCTTTCTCGTTATACCTTAGTCTAGATCTAGGTATTTCGAGCTTAAAAAATCATGACATCTCAGTTTGGACTCGGATGTCTTGATTATTTCATTTAAATATTTCACTGGATGTGAATGTTTTTCAATCTTTCTCATGATACCTTAGTGTCTTGATTATTTTCGAAACATTTCTAGGTATTTTTTCGATCTTTCTCAGTTCAAAAATTTTGACATTTCGATCTGGACCCAGATGTCTTAATTATTTCATTTAAACATTTCACTTTTGATGTGAATGTTTTTTCGATATCTTAATTATTTTCAAGTTCAAAAATTTTGACATTTCAAACATTTCACTTTGGATGTGAATGTTTTTTTGACCTTTTCGTTATACCTTAGTCTGGATCTAGGTATTTCGAGCTTTAAAAATCATGACATCTTAGTCTAGACCAGGATGTCTTGATTATTTTCATCTAAACATTTCACTTTGGATGTAAATGTTTTTTCGATCTTTCTCGTTATACCTTAGTCTGGATCTAGGTATTTCGAGGTCAAAAATCATATCATCTCAGTCTGGATCCGGATGTCTTAATTATTTTCGTCTAAACATTTCACTTTGGATGTAAATGTTTTTTCAATCTTTCTCATTATACCTTAGTCTGGATCTAGGTATTTCGAGTTCAAAAATGTTGACATCTAAGTCTGGACCCGGATGTCTTGATTATTTTCGTCTAAATATTTCACTTTGGATGTGAATGTTTTTTGACCTTTCTCATTATAACTTAGTCCGGGATCTAGGTATTTCGAGCTTCAAAAATCATGACATCTCAATCTGAACTTGGATGTCTTGATTATTTTCGTCTAGACATTTCACTTTGGATGTGAATGTTTTTTCGACCTTTCTCGTTATACTTTAATCTGGATCTAGGTATTTCGAGCTTCAAAATCATGACATCTCGGTCGAACCCGAGATGTCTTGATTATTTTCATTTAAACATTTCACTTTAGATGTGAATGTTTTTAAACCTTTCTTGTTATACCTTAATCTAGACGAGTTTTAAAAAATATTGACATCTCGGTTTGGATCTGGATATCTCAATTCTTTTCATTGAACATTTCACTTTCTTTGGATGTGAATGTTCTTCTCAGTCTCGATATCTCAATTTATTACCTGTTAGACTCTTCAAGGAACCTGAGTGAAAACTGGGTAGTTGTGGAGTAAATGAGGATTTATCATATACCTCAAGATGCTCTACCGCACTGATTGGTAAGTAACTGAAGGTACATTCATTTCTTTCACATCATGTATTTGCATTAGCATTTTCATGCATCATATAAATTGCATTTTAAAATGGGATTCATTTTCCAAAAAAAAAAAAATCATTTAGTGCATGTGCATGATCAAAATTTAAGTTTCAATTTGTCTTTTAATGCAACCTCTATGAGCTCACCTTAAAAGAGGGGCAGCTATTGACACCTAAATTTTGGCAATCCGATCATTTATTTATTGCATAAAATTAGGGGTTAGTCTTATCCCTGAAAAAATATTAATTGCATAGCATATAGATTTAGGTGCATGGCGGATGCATTCAAATTAGTGGTTCTCGAGCTTTATCTTGGCAGGCTGGACTAAGCCCACGAAGCGAGGAATTGGCCCAAGCATGTTTGTTATTTTTAATAATCAAAGATTATCTCATGAAAAATAGAGATTTGACAATTTTCCGGGATATCTTCGGATATGGCAAGTGTGACAAAAAAAATATTGCAAGCTTATCTTTGCAGGATTTGAAATTTGAGAAAACAAATATTGCGTTCGAAAATATTCTCATGGATGTTGATCTAAAACCCTAGTCCACTCACCTATAAATAGGTCGCTACACTACAGAAGGAGAGGGGGGCCACACATTGAATATACGGCCATTGAGAGAAGAGCGTGAGGGGTTCTCTTTTATCACTTTGTAGAGAGGGCTACATGATTCAATACGAGGCCACGCATTGAATGCACACAACCAAAGAATATAGAGGAGAAAAATCTTGGTGCCTTTTGTTTGCACGATACACTGAGAGCTTTTCTGGGTAATTTGAGGTGCACGACTAAAAAATTTTGGGGAGAATAGAGAAAGAGTTCTCCTTAGCAGCTTCCAATCATGCCTTTTGCCTGCCCCCGCCGTCGCTATTGCTGATCCATCAAGAGTCTTACCAGTAGCAAATATCCGATCTCAGCCCACCTAATGCCGTTACTTCCTCCCTTTGGCAAACCCAATGAGGCGTTGCCATCCTTTCCTCGAGCTTTCACTGCCGTCAACCAGCTCACAAAGCCATGCCAGGGAGGTTGCTATCTTTCTTGTGTGACTCCACATGGTTAGCGCCACTCAACGTCGAGTTGCTCGCTGCACCATCGCAACACTTACGGCAAGAAAGCTAACCCACCATACTTGAGTTCTTTGCTTGTTGCAGCTAGAAGTCCCCAACCATGAATTCATCGTATGAGCACATCTTCAAAGATTGCGGGTTGTTTTGATTTTTGGCCAAAGCGGTGGAATTTGTCTCTTATTGCATGGTGAAATCTGGAGACTTAACCGTGAGTTCTTGAGCAAGAGAGACCACGTGGAATTGAAGCAAGAAGATCATGACTTTGTGGTTCAATCAAGGAGTCCCATCGAGCAACACTCATCACGGTCGAGCCATCGTAGGCCGTGAATTCATTGATCCCGAACCATACCAGCTATTGATTCTTTGTTTTTACAGGTTCCCTTGGCGTTCCTTGCGGCCTCACCGAGCACCGTCCTTAGCCGCGCTAAGTTTCCATCGTTGATCCATTCTACCGTTCGGATTTTGGAAAAATTCAAATTTAAGTAGATATTTATTTTATTTTATTAAGTAGATTTATTAGGTAGATTTATTTTAGTTTTTGATATTTTGTCTCTTTATTTGAAATATTTCTCGATGCATGGTTGAAATTCCCGATGTACCGCTTCAATTCGCAACCGCGTACTAATTCTTATTCAATTTATAAGGCTTTAGATAGAATAATTAATCACTCGAAGTAAAATTGATATCTTGATCTTTAAGGCTTAAGATTAATTTATCGATTTTATTAGCGAAATAGTCAAGTTTGAATTTCGATTCGAATGATGGATAACATTTTTGGTGACCATGGATGATTTGATGTTTATCTTTTAGAATGGATAGCATTTCACTTTAGTTTTCACTTTAGTTAGATCTTTATTTTTAGTGATTTTAATTACAAATTCTCGTAAAAAAATAAAAATCATGCGCATGTCATGTAGGATTAGGTTCATGAAATACCTATCATCTAGTGATTGTTGCTAGGTTCATCTAGTTAGAAATTGCTTGTCATTAGAATTAGGTCATTTGGTTAATTTAGATTGCATATTTAATTGTTGCAGTTCTTTAATTTCGAATTTCGTGGAAAATACAAAAAAAAAAAATGTTTTAGAATAAATTCATCACATGCTTCAGGATAGACTGCATGCTTATATTTTATTTATGTCATATAGTTTAGGTCATATTGCCATGTCATATCATTTCATGTTATATTAATCGCATGCATTGCATGAAGCTTGATTTCCCATTAAATAAGTGAAAACAAAAAAAGAGAAATTGCATGTTAATTAGAAATCATATCTAGGATTGTCGATGTGAATTCTGATCTAACAAGGTTTCGGCAGTCAAAGCTGAAGTGCGTGGGCTGAAATGGCGAAGTCCGTGACCAAAGCTCCACTTGAATCGTGATAAACGCCAGCCACAGATCTGTCAGAAGCTTCCTCCACCCACGAGCTTGGGGCTTCCACTGGCCGAGGGCATCCATTGTCCAATTAATTTAATTCTGCTCTTGCTCTGTTTTCCTAAACATGGTATCCACCTCACATGGTTCTTGTGTTGAGCAAGGGCTGTCTCAGCAATCACAGTCGGGTTAGGTATGCGGCCTTGGAAGATTCGGGCGTTTCTTGCTTTCCATACCACCATAGTACTTCAGCGACTAATTCTCTCAAAGGTGAGTTCCAATTTAACATGAGCAGTGAGTACCTCCATCATCCGTTTGTCCATCTGAGGAATGCCAAAGAGCAGATTTTTAAGTTAATGCTTTGGTTTGACAATTTATCCATCCGCAGAGGAATAGGTGCTCGCCGGTTTCAGGAGCTTGTGAGCATAAGGTGCAGATGGGGTTAAGTACGATCTTTCTTTTGTAGAGATCTTCTGGCAGACACCCCATAGGAAGATGCGGATTAATAAGAAGTCACGAGACGGTTTGGAAAAGAAATCAACCCTTGAGGACACGGATAACTATCAATTTATACATTCTCAAATCCTGATTGCCCACCAATTGGCATGGCATTGGAATTGATAGTTGATAGGTTTATCGGGCGTAAATAAAATACTAGAAGGTAAATTGTCATTCCAAAATGAAGCTTGGAAAGATTGGAAGGATCCGGCTCGGAAGGATTGAAGGGGTTTGGTTCATCAAAATTTCAATTTAATCTTCTTCACCACCATACCGGCTATTACAAACAATTGTAATTTTATGTCATGCTGGTGTCAAAATAGACAGCAATGTATCACGTTAACATTCTGTTGCTCAAATTTTGATATTGATCTTTCAAATATCGAACTGAAAACTTGCCTTTAATAAGTTTCATTTTTCTTGAAGTCAATCACGAGAATAGTCAAGAATTATAGGAAGAAGAGCTTATAGAATCCCAGAAGTTCACTTTTACAACTAAGATCACATATTAGCAAATTCAGGTACACATCTTTAGCTTGTGAAGCATGTAATGTCCATCGATCGACTGAAGTAAAAACATATATATATATATATATATATATATGTATGTATGTATATATAAAAGAGGAGGGTAGACAAGAGAGACGATGAGTGAACTTGCACCAACTTCCAATAATTCATTGAGAAAATTGTACAGAAGATGGAATTTTATTCATCGCAATTAAAACTTGATAGCAAACACTATGACATTGCTCAAAGTTATGTAATTATGCAATAACAACGATCCGCTCCATCTTCGTTTTTCTTGCAAAACCCTTTAATGCTAAGCCCCAACTGTTCTCTGCAAGCCTTGTTGCAGTCCGGGAACTTTGAACATGGCCCGATGTCCAGAAAGGTTTCTGCATTGATCTCTCTCGCAACTGATGTTTTGAGATGCACCAGAATTCAAAAATTTTCAGCAATCAACGTAAGACATAATCTAAATTTTATGGACATGGTTTCTCCTTAATTTGACAGATCGAATTAATCCGTGTCCTACGAGCTTTCCAGTCTCGAGCGTGATCTAAACCAAAAGAGAAACGAACTCGATAGGGATGAAAAAGAAGCTAACAATACCTGCGAAGCAGAGACAGATGAGGCAAAGAACGCTGATGAGCAAACAAACTCTTCCCGAAGCCATTCTGACGACCTTCTTTTCTCACTTTCTCGGTTTTGATGATATGATCGGTTGTGGAAAATTACACACAATCCCTACCTATATATAAGCAATTCGAGCACCACTACAACAGCAATCCTACTTATATGGAAATTGACGTGTGAATCTGTAATCAATTTTTATGGATATCAATTAGCATATATGAATCTCTACATTTCCCTTTTTTTTTTTGGCAAAATTTATCTATGTTATAAGCCTGACAAAAATCTCTTTAGGTTTGGCTAAGTTTCTTATGAATTTGGAAAGTTTTTAAAAAATTAATACGCGAAGATTCCATTCCTTTCCTAGCCTAATCAATGTGGTCACGGAATAGAATTCAATAGGAAGACGTACCTCTTGGATGAAAGACTTCTCAACCTGATTTCCGGGCTGGCGACGACATTATGAAGGAAAAGTAATGAAACCTCCAATGACTACTGTATAACCTCGTTTTCCTTTATCAATAATAAAGCCTTTGATATTTGTAGCAGACAGCAATCTACTTATTGATATACCAAGGTTTCAACGAACCAGATGGGGAATTACCCACACAAGGATCATAAGACGCATTATAAACCATGCAACGATTTTGTTGTTTGAGGACAACATACAGATTGATTAATCAAATAATGAGTTGATACAGGCTATGCTCCAACAAAAGGTTACCGTTCTCAAACCATATATTCTTATCATGGGAAAATGCTGAAATTACCATGCCATTAATTTTGAATAGGACAGGCCATACCTCAGCCACACATTTTCCATCTTCAAAATGGGAGAATTACTTAGCAGGTTTCCCATTGTTATTATATAAATTTTCCAAAGCTGGTCACGACCAAATCTGTTGAGGAAATATTTAAACAAAATTCCCATTGTCTAGAATCATTCATACGGAGACTTACTAAACAGGTTCACTTGTCTCATTTAAGGAAACAAATCAAAGTGATAAATATTTAAACAATAAAAAATATACAAAGAACGGTTGCAACTTTTAAAATATTGAATATTATTCTCCAGCCAAAGAATAAGATTATAGTTCCCAAATAAATTAGAATAGGGCTGCGCAACCATTCTTTCCCGGATCTCAAACTCCAAACCATTAATAACAAGATCTGTAAAGGCCTTCTTTGGTAAGGGGATCATGCATTTATTTCTGGCCCTCTTAAACCTTGAAATGAATTGATCGATTGACTTATCATGTAGTTATTTCGTGGTCAATAAATCAACCACTAATAGATCTGGGACAACTTTTTAGAATTGAATATGGAATAACCTTTCCATCTATTCCCATGGATTAACTGAGTTTGGCGATAATGTTGTATACTAAGTAAATGCAGTTTTTGATAATGATCTCGAAAGGGAATAGTCTTAGCTTTCAATGGTCTATTCTTTCCCGGATCTCAAACTCCAAACCATTAATAACAAGATCTGTAAAGGCCTTCTTTGGTAAGGGGATCATGCATTTATTTCTGGCCCTCTTAAACCTTGAAATGAATTGATCGATTGACTTATCATGTAGTTATTTCGTGGTCAATAAATCAACCACTAATAGATCTGGGACAACTTTTTTTAGAATTGAATATGGAATAACCTTTCCATCTATTCCCATGGATTAACTGAGTTTGGCGATAATGTTGTATACTAAGTAAATGCAGTTTTTGATAATGATAAAGGGAATAGTCTTAGCTTTCAATGGTCTACATGTGCTGCATCTCCGCACTATGCCGAAAAATGGTTAACATGCTCGAATGTTGATTGATCCTCTTCACTAGTAAATAAAGTAAACTCGGGCATTTTGAAACCCCTCGGATACAACATTCATTCAATTCAGATATGGCATTCTATAAACATTAGGCAAGTAAATGATGTTATTGCCATATCCCCTTAATGCCGATTTGACCACTAGATGATTGTGAGGAAGCCCTAGGACTTGCTGCAAAGCAAAATTGGGTTGCAATGCCAAGTTTACATTTTACTGAGGAACTTGATGGTATTGCAACTGAGGCCCACAGAGTTCGGGTTGTGGTTGGATTACAAGTGTGACATCCTAGATTTTCAGTCCTGTTTCTTACTAAATAAATCGGGCATTTCATTGACGCATCTATAGGGCTGTTTTCAGAACTGATCATTCTCGAGATAACTAGACTATTTGGATAGGTCATTAAGAAATTTTAAGGCAATAGAATTGAGAATTCGACCAGGAATCGACTACTCGACCGTGTCCATCCTTAGAGGCCATTACGACACAGTTAAAAATCGATTTGAAATCAGAGATAGGTTGGTTCAACGGAGATGTATGGCTAATCGTGGGTGACACCACTAAATTGGAAAATTCTCGTTGACCGTTACTAGACAGATTTTCTTATTATTTTGGTACCCTGTGTTCGTATTTGAATCCTCGAGATTTTCACGACAACCGAGAGTCGCCAATGAGTCGAGTAGGCTCATTGTGGCTCAAAGAAAATCGATCACGGGTCATTTGCACTTAAAAATATCTGAAAGTTACCCGGTAATCTCGGTCACACTAAAAACATGCCGAATAGAAATTAACCGCCAATTCAAGTCCGATTTCAAAAATTGAAAATCCTGTCATGTCACAAAAAATTCTAGGAACATAGACTCAGTCTTAGAAGATTTTTCTGACGACTGAGACTTTTTGGGAAAAAGTCGACTTAGGATCGTTTTTTTGCAGAAAAAGCCGAGGAGTGTTTTTTATTTCAAAATTGAGATGCAATATGGTTTATTGGATGAGGAAAATTATCAGTTGAGACATTGAGGTATCAATTGAAATAGTAAAGGCCAAATGAGATTAATTTGAGGTGGATCAAGTGTCCAATTGATGAGGATTTATCAAATTCATGTGCCCTAATTCCCTATGGTCTTTGGACCATTTCAAGAGGTTGTGGAGAGTGTCTTGGTGGCCAAATGACAGCCATAGAACCTTGGCTAGGAGAGCAAGCACAATGGAGACAATTTTGTGGAAATTCAAAGCCAAGTGGTCCCCAAACCCCATCTATTCCCTCTCTCTCTCTTCCCTCTTGCTCAGCCACCGTCCAAACCCTCTCTCCCTCCATTTTGTGCGACCAACAGCCAAGAAGACCAGCAGAGGAGAAGCCAGCCCGTTGCATGCCAAGCCACCGTCGGAGTCGTGCCGCTCCTCACCGTCCACCTCCACCCACGCCTGGACACGCGAACCGCTGCCCCCCACCATGCAATCCCGACCCCTGCAGTCCTGTCCAGCCATTCCAACCCCTGTCCAGCCGCTATAAGAGGCTAAGGAAGCCCCGAAGCTGCCGATTTGGACACGAAACCACCTCGTTGTCCATTCCCGAGCCTTGCCGCCACTTTAGCTTTGTTTTCTTCAGTTTTCAGCTGCTGAACAGCAAGCCCAGAAGTGGGTTTCCAGCAGCTTCCCAAGCCCATTTTGAGGTGCTTGCGGACCTAGGATCTTAGGCTCACTTTGGAGACAAACGTCCCTCGCGATGTTCTCGACATTTCAATCCGAGCGAATTGTTAAATGAGTGAATTTAACTCACCAAACGTCACTTAGTTTGCTAATGATGCTTAAGGGTTCATTAGTGTTAATTAACCATGATTAGGAGGTTAGATTAGATTAGAATAATTAAATTAGTGACTTACTAATGCATGTTAGGTGGTTAGACATAGTCATTAGCGAGTAAATAGGCTTGAGTAATTATTGAATGAACGTCGGAAATTTTCCGAGTCCGTTCTGACTTCCAATTAGGCATTACGGGCCTAAATTGGATTTATTGCTATTTAATAATTAATTTTTGAAATTAATTAATTATTTATTTATTTTCCGGAAATTCAACTGGGATGGTCGATGACTGGAATTTTATGCTAATTGTCATGGTACAGTCCGTTTATTTATTCGAGCTTTGATTTGTACCGAATTGATTTAACTGTGGATTTTTAAGATGTGTTCCAAAATGTATTGATTTGGATATTTGACTGAGGAATAACTGAGTATCGGTTGTATGTATCAAAAATAGATTGGTGAACTATAGAGAATAATGGTATGATATATATCACCTGGGAGAAGACACGTGGGCTCAGTGAATTGGTATCTCACCTGGGAGAATGCACGTGGGCTCAGTGATTAAGTACGTCATCTTGGCAAATAGGTCACCTTACAGAATGCATGTGGGCTCGGTGACTGAGTATGGCATCTCGAAAGGGACACATGGGCTCAATGAATTGATGCATCACTGGAGAATGCACGTGGGCTCAATGATTTAAGTATGGCATTTTGGAAAAGACACGTGGGCTCGGTGACTTGATGTGTCACGCCCCGATCCTCGGGCACGCACCCATCCCTTGCTTTGGTCAATTTTAAAGTGCGATATCCCAGGACAATGTATCGCCGACCCTTTCAATTTATTATGCGCATGCGGAAGTAGTTATAAATCCCCAGACAATAAAACAATGGGATAGAAAAGCATGCCATATTTTTCATATTGAAATGCACAACCACACTTTTTATTTACAGCATAAAGGTCTCACACCTATCTATACTAAGACAGGGTTCACAAAAGGAATGGGATCTCAATACACATCCGAGTCGTACTCAAGATCCCTCTCTGGATCATCTTCTTCTTCAAAAATCTTTCTCCTCCTCAGGATTCACGCCAGTGCTCTCCTTCTCAGGTTCCTCCTCTTCAGCTCTTACTCAGGGTCCTGAAATGGTTATTCAATAACCAATGAGACCACGTCTCAGTGAGTTCTACCCCCTAAGACTCGATTAGTAAGCCAATACACTATGGGCTGCCTAAATATGCATAGGTCAGAGGACTTACCTTGGCCTCAGACTCCACCTGCAAATCAGTACAAATCATAATAGGCACCCAACTACTCATAACAAATCGAACTAGTCGACTACATGTCATAGAGCATACGTGCATTCTCTAAGGCACTAGTTCACCAAAGTGATGCATCAAATCACCGAGCCCACGTGTCTCTTCCAAGATGCCTCACTTAATTCCCCGCCCACGTGCATTCTCTAAGCGCACTCGTTCACCAAAGTGATGCATCAATTCATCCCTTTTTATGATGCCTAGGCCACGTGCATTCGTCGTTCACCAAAGTGATGCGTCAATTCACTGATGTCACGTGCTTTTTATGATGCACGCGTGCATTCTCTAAGCGCACTCGTTCATCAAAGTGATGCATCAAGTCACCGAGCCCACGTGCCCTTTTAGATGCCACACCGATTCACCACTCCACCATCGATACTGACAATCGGTACCCAAACATTTTCCCATCACATAATTTAAATCAACCAATTAGGAACATGTCCTAAATTCACAATTTAAATCAATTCCATATAAATTAAAGCTCAATTAAATAAACGGACTGCACCACGACAATCAAGCACGAAATTCCGGTCACCGGCCATCCCGGTTGAATTTCCGGAAAAATAAATAATTAAATAATTAATTTCGAAAATTAAATAAATAAATACTAAAAATCCAATTTAGGCCCGTATTGCACGATTGGAGCCCGAAACGGTCGAGAAAAAATCCCGAGAGACATTCAATAAATAATAGAGCATTTCTACTCCCTAATGGCTATTGCTAACCACCTAACATGCAACATTATGTCTCTAATTTAATTTATCTAAATTAATCTAACCACCTAATTGCATTTAATTAAATCTAACCAACTCTAAGTATAATTAGCAGACTAAGAAAGCATTAGTGAGTAAAACTCACTTGGCAAAAGCGGAGATTGAATCACCGCAACGGCGACGCGACGGCGGCCGAAATCGGGTTTTCGGCGACACCGGCGGGCTTGGGCCGGGCCTTAGACTCGGGTCCAACAAATCTCAGCCCAATTGAGATTTTTTCTTGCTTTTGGGCTGGACCCAACTTGAGTTGGGCTTGCTGAAATTCTGGACTGAACTAACTTGGGCTTCAAATTGTGGGCTGAAATTGGGCCTCCGAAAATGATCAATTGCTGGGCTTCAAGAGGGATTGAACTGCTGACTTGTGGGCTGAAGACATCTTGAACTAATTGGCCAAAGATGGGCCCGAATGCTGTTGGAAGTTGGGCCGAGAAGTCTCTTCGCTGGGCCAAGCTTCTGGACGGTGTGGCAGGGGATGGGCGGACGACGAAGCAACACCGAGCAAGGAGAAATGATGGGGTCAACAAAGAGGAGAGCTCTACCGTTTGTTGACCGAACATGCAGCAAAGTCTGTCGCTGCTGGGTCTTCTTGGCCGAGTGAAAGAGAAAGATGGTGCAGAGAAGCTTCGGTTTGAGGGAAAAGAAACGTGGACTTCAGTTGCTGGAATCTTCAGTTGAGAATCCGCAAGCACGAAGATTGGTCAACAAGGAGGCACTTCGGTGGAGTTGCAGCGTTGACCGAAAAAGTACGTGGCTGTGAGCAGGCGTGCTGGCGTGGAGCTGGGGGACGCGCGGCCGCACGAAGGAGGAAGCGGCTTCGGTCAGCACCTGCAGGTTTGTTGACTCGGTTGGGGGGAGAGATTGTTTCGGACGAGTGGCAGCTTGAGATCGCGAAATAGAAAGGAAACACGGCAGCAACTTTCGGTGGAAAGCTTCGGTGGAATGGAGTGATGCGAGGAGATTGAAAGCAAAACCAAGTAACAAGCGGATGGGGGAGGCTTCACGTGAGGAAGAAGCCAAGGAGGGACCCAATACTTGCAATCCTTAGCTATTGCATTGAATGCTTGGTCCCCCAATTAACCCTCAAACTTATCCAATTTGTCCCATAATACTTTCTTGTATTATTTTCACAATTAACTCATTTTAAATGCCCAAAAATTTCTGCCCTTTTCTAAATTCCGAAATTCACCCAACTTAATTAAATTTTCTTACTCAATTTCTCAAATTGAGGTCCGATTTCGTCGAAGGAAAATCCCGTACCAATCTCTGCCAGTCCCCAACACCCAAAGGCTCAGCTTGGAAGTCGAAATTTCCTTTAATTTGGCCTATCCGAATTTCCGTTGATTTTCCGCGCGTCCAAACGGTTTTCCGTAAAAATCTCGAAATCTCCGAAAAATCTTCGAGACTCGCAAGACACTCCTGTAATTTATCATGTGACATGACGTAAAACTTCAATTTCTGAAATCGGACTCGAATTGGCGGTTAATTTCTATTCAACGTGTTTTTAGCGTGACCTAGGCTACCGGGTAGTTTTCGGATATTTTTAAATGCAATTGACTCGTGGTCAATTTTCTTCGAACCACTATGAACCCACTCGACTCATTGGCGACTCTCGGTTGTCGTGAAAATCCCGAGGATCCAAATACGGACACAGGGTACCAAAACAATAAGAAAATCAGTCTAGTGCCAGTCGACATGAATTTTCTAATTTAGTGGTGTCACCCACGATTAGCCACACATCACTGTTGATCCAATCTATCTCTAATTTCAAATCGATTTTTAACTGTGCCGAGATGGCCTCTAAAGATGAACACGGTCGAGAAGCCGATTCCTGGTCGAATTCTCAAGTCTATTGCCTTAAAATTCCTAATAATTTTCCCAGATAGTCTAGTCATCTCAAGAATGATCAGTTCTGAGAATAGCCCTATATACACGTCAATGAAATGCCCGATTCAATTAGAAGAAAACATAATCAAAATTTTGGGATGTCACATGATGCATCACCTTGGAGAATGCACGTGGGCTCAATGACTAGATATTCCGTTATGGGTAATGTATGGTATTGATCGAAAGGACCGGGGAATGGTCTGATTGACATGTAATCGACTAGGTCGATTGATCGATAGTTCGATCTGTGTTGAATAATTGGGTGCCTATTGTGAATTGTATTGACTTGCAGGTGGGATCTGAGGCAAATGTAAGTCCTTTGACCTGTGTGTGCTTAGGCAACCCATAGTATATTGGTTTACTAATCGAGTTTTAAGGGGTAAAACTCGCTGAGACGTTGTCTCATTGGTTATTGTATAACCATCTCAGGCTCGTAGATGGTAGCACCTCCACCTCCTTGTCCTCCCATGCATTTTGGTATTCTCCAGGAGATGAGCGAGATAGAGTACCACTTCCACATATACCCTCACCCGAAAGGACTAGAGTACGTCCTGATTAAGTCGACTGTCTGGGTTGACATGGGTACAAACGACCTGAGGCCCCATGACTATCGGCCGTGGTACCGTGAATATTTCGATGGGTGAAGAGAGGGTCCTATACCTAAAGAGGATGTGCCTCAGTATGTACTGGAAGACGCGTTTGGGGAAGGAACATTAGATCCTAAGGAAGGATCGATAGTGGATGCTAAGAACCCTCAGGAAGAGGACGATGCTAGTACTCCTGTGTACTCAACCGGAGGAGCTAACTGGGGTGAAGAAGAAGGGGATATAGTCTAGCAAGAAGAGGGACAGGAGGAGGATTAGGAGTGGGAATGGCAAGAAGAGAACCTGCAGAAACAGAGCCTGAAGAGGAGCCTAAAGAGGAAGACTCTAAAGAAGACCCTGAAGATGAAGAAGAGGGGATGATGTGACATCCCAAATTTCACCGGCATTCATTAGTGTAATTGAATCGTTAGGAGTTCGGATTATTTTAGATCAGGCCAAGAAGTGAACCCGATGGACCGTGAGGATCGAATGGGCTTGAGGAACAAGCGGGCCGTATGACTATTTCGAATCAGACTCGAGTGAGAGATTATGGGCTTGGTTTGAGCAAGCCAAGGTTCGGGATTATTAGGTTCGTAAGTTTAGTTTAGTGGGCCGGGTTGTTATAGATTAAGCCCGTTGGGCCAGAGATAAATAATTAGGCCTAAGTGATTTTATTTTTGGTTAAGATTTATGGATTATAAATAAGATAATTTGATTAATGATTGTAATGCTAATATAAATTTCTGACTTTAGCATTTTGTGATAGATTCTTTTTAGACTAACACCAACTAGTCGATATGTTATATATGTTATGATTTTGTGTAATTGAAATCAAGTAGAAACAAAAGAAAATTGATTGAAAAACATTAAAACTAATGAACCAACTAATGACATGGATTAGAAACTAATTAAATTCGAGTGACAAATGGCGAAAGAGATCAAAGCTTGGAGGCCACGACATCTCACTCTCTCGTTTCTTCTTGCACGCGACACCCACGGAATTCTCCATCCACAGAAGCTGAAAACAAGCAAAGAAAATACAATCATTAGCAAATATAATCATTAGCCTAGCATAGGGATTAGCTTGTAGATCTATTTCCCTCATAAATTTCGAAATTCCCTCTCTCTCCTCAAGAACCGAGAAACCCACCTTCATCTTCTTCTTCTCTTCTCTCTCGGTCGAGCAGTGAAGAACCAGCAACAAAACCAGCGATTTCTTCCTTTTCATGCGAGATTTCGGTGTTGATCTTGGAGTATCTTTGTGATTGCTTGATAGCTGAACAAAGGTAAGGAAAGATATAACTCTAAGTTGAAGTTTATCCGCCATTTCATCAAGAAAACTTGCGGATCTAACTAAACCGTGAAGGATATGAGTTGTAGTTGTTGTTTTGTGAGTAATCTAAGCTTGGTAAGTGTTAGATTAAAGGTAGAAACCATTGCATGTTGTTTTTGAGCATTGCATGCTTCGAAATCCAAGTGTGAGGGTGCTGTTTTGTTAAGTGAAGTGATGAGAAGTGGTAGTTTTGTGTTGTTTTGAGCTTGATGAACACAAGAGTGAAGCTAGAAGTCATTGCATGTTGTTTTTAAGTCTTGCATGTCTCGAAAACTTGATGAAAGTCGGTTGTTTGATTGAGCGAAGTGAAGAGGTGATTGCCGAGAAAAGTAATGAGGTGAATATTATGATGTGTGAGTAGATGTGTGGATATATGTTTGAGCTAAGCTGTGAAAGGATTCTTTGTGGAGAAAAATTCGCTAAGGTTACTCTTAGATGCTGTCATGAAGTATTGAAATGCTGAAGAAGAGATTCGTGGAATAATAAGTGGTTTAATTGGGCTAGAAGTGGAGGAATCGTGTGTATACATTCTGTTCTAGAAGAATATGGTTAAGGAATATTCTGTTTTGTGTTATTTTCTTAATGCATGTTAATGGAAATAAGAATGAAACCATTCTTTGTGATAGAACATCTATAAGATCAAGTGATATACGTAGCTATAACCATTTGAATATAAAAACATAGAAGATGGAAGTGAATTTAGTAAAATCAGTAAACTGTTTTTGTAAGAAACAGTTTGACCTTTGTCAATTACATTAATTTTCTGTACTTACCTAGTTAGAATTGGACTTCGAATCCTTAATGAAAATTGTAGAAAACATCTTAAGGAATAACGTGTCAAAATTTGAGATTAAACGGATAAGAATTGGCTAGTAAAACAATTTTCTTAGTAGATAAAGAATCTGGACGTCGGTACAGGGTATTAGTAAAGATTATAGCAATTGTTTCTCTTAATACAATGCACTTCAGACTTAATTTTCTTCATGAAAAATGTCAATCTATGTCTCTAATATAACGTACTAAAATTTGGTAGTGTTTCGACAATAAATGATATACCTTCCGTATTCAAAACCGAAACTGTGCATTTAACCAGTAAACTGTCCTAACCCGAGAACATATAATATTTATTGTATTCTATATATTTAATTTGCAGGATGTACATAGAGTCTAATCAGTTCATAATAGATACTAGTCATGAAAGTAGGCCTCATACATCATTTGAGATATAAGTGCATATAGTATCATGCAAGTGCAACGTGTGCGGTGCATAGTGCTTGATTATGGGATAAATATTTGTTCGGCATGGTATGGGACATGTCATAATGGATTTTATCTTATAATTTGGACACGCACATGTGCTAGGATCATGAGAATTAGATACATAGTTAGATACTTTGGAGTCTTTTCTTTTGCATACGATAAATGCATTAATTAAAGGTGTGGTGGTGTGAAACGTGTGCTTAAGAGAGTGAATGAACCCATCGGTACAGAGATACTTGATGCCCCCGGAAGTTTGGGATGCCCTTGCTGAGTGGTCTTGGATGCCTCGGTAGAGAGATACTGGGATGCCTCGGAGTGAGATGCCCTTGTGTGTGATCAAGGATGCCTCAGTTGTGTGAAACTGAGATGCCTCGGAGTGAGATGCCCCTTGCTGAGTGGTCTTGGGAGGACCTCGGTTGTGTGATGCCGGGATGCCTTAGAGTGAGATGCCCACAATTAGAGATGTTGTGGAAGTCCGGATAACGTACTTTCCGGAAGTGACTCAATCAGGCCGGTAGAGTTCCGGTTATGACTGATTCGAGGGTGGATCATATGCACACTAAATATAATTCTATTTGGCGAGTGAGTCCATGCATTATTGTTGCATTGTATCTTGATATGAAATTGATTTTGAAAAGGTAAGTATGGAGATGGATGCATATAAGGTGATTACTTATGTGATGTATTAATATCCAATTGTCTATGCTTGTGACGACTATATTATTGTATCCTGAATTGCTTGGATTATGATTCCCTTGTAATATTGATGGTTGTGGATTATTTAAGTTAGAGTTTTATCATTCTTTACTGGGCATAGTTTTGCTCATACCTTACATTTTTCAGATTGATAGTATGGATGTGCCGCCATTAGCTCGTTATGGAGTGATATCGAACATTGAGGTTACTTTCACTGATGTGTATGACTCTGATGTTGAGCGGACCTTCTCCAAATATGAGGCCACGTTATGGATGGATGATGGTAGAGCTGAGATGATCCCTATGAAGTTTGTTGCATGGTTTGTCAAGCATGATGGAGCGATGTTTGGCCCTATTCCTTTTAGCGATGGTGGAGCAGGAGCTGGGACAGATGGCGCCTAGACGCCTTTGATCGCGTAGAAGCTGTCTATCTTTTTTTTTCTTTTGAACGTGGGCTTGTGTGGGAACTCATGGAGTAGACACCCTCACTCTTTATCCCTGACTTTCGTTACGCCTTACTTTTGTTATGTATATGTTGTATATAAAGGCGATGAACATGGAAAGTGTTCAGGTTGATAAATTTTGTAGGCCCTGATGATGGTAAAAGAAATAAAGCTTCTTGTGATCTTATCTATATGCATCAAAACATTGGCCTATATTAATTATTGGTAGAGTAATTGTAGGATAAACTCATAATATAAACTATAGATTTTAAATAATCCATGTTATACATGCTAACCTTCAATAGCGATCACTATAAATGGAACTCACAATTTTTAAAGATTGCAATAATAAATAAATTCCGTTTGCGCTTAGTACGTGACGCCTTGGGACGTCACAGATGATCTAGAGGAGGACCCAGAGTACGACCCGAATGAGAATTGAGATCCCATCCTATTTTGCAAACCTTAAGAAGTGGACTGATGTATGATAGATCAGACTTCTGTAAATAGTATGATGATATGTACTATATGGTTTTCCTTGTATAAAGTGTGGTTATGGTTTTCAATTGTGAAAAATATAGCCCTAATTTTCTATCTCATTGTTTTATTGTCTTGGGATTATTTTATGCTTCCACATGCGTATTAAAATGAAAGGGGTCGGCGATGCGTCCTGGGACGTCACTATTAATCGACCAAGTGAGAGATGGGCACGTGTTCGAGGATTGGGGTGTGACAACAAATGCTTGGTTTATTTATAGGTTGAGATATTCATCTGAATAAGAAGATGTTGCTGCAACATTTGAGGCTGCACATTTATAGGTACCTAGGGTTAGATATTAGGAGCCTGTTGTTGAACATTAAGGCCCTTAATCTAGGGTACCTGTTGGTGAATATTCAGCTACTGTAATTGGTCGTGCCCCCTAATCAGGGTTATTATGATTCCGGGGACCTCCACTGTGACAAGCAATACATTAATTTGAGGTACAAGAATGGGATTTGGCTGAGTGAAACCTACCCTTAAAGCATTTTCAAGTGGTGTATTCGATTGAGCCACAAGTGGGATGAATGTTGCAAGACCTCGGTCAACATTAGTAGGGATATGTGAATTCACAGACCCATCAGCATGTGCAACTGCAAGAACTTCTCCTTTGTGCAAGATTCTAAAAAAGGGGCCAAGTCGACGCAATTTGTCTTGCATTAGCTAACATTGTTTAAGAAGTTGACGATATAGAAACGTACCCGGTTGAAATAGGGACTTGCCTTGTTTGAGTTTGAGCTAGTCATGTTGGAATGCCATGTTGTCCTTGGGCACATTCATGATAAGTATTGATGATTATAGGCCTAACGACATTAGTCATTCACCTGACCATATAATCAGTAAACTCATTCTGAGTTTTTTCAGTTGTTCGCCTCATAATAGTGAGCATGATCGGCGTGAGGTTTGCCTGCCTTCTTTCCTCCATATGTTGCCTTAAAACATCAACTCCTTCCTCTTGAACTTGATTTGTGGTTTCATTTTGAGGGAGTTGGGCTGATGACAACACAGCTCGTGTGTTGTTTTGTATTTGTTCATTAGTGGTGCTATTCAAGTTGATTCGACTTCAGGTCCGTGGCATAGTCCTTTCTTAACTCAACACAAAGGCCTCACTAGGCATGCCAAAAAGATGTTTGGCCGGTTTTGTCTTCCGCAATCAATCTTTCATCAAATGCTGCGTTTTGGTTTTATTATAGCGGACTTAGTTCTGCATTGAGCCTGGATAGGAAATGTCAAATGAAAGGAAAGAATTTATTCTCAACTTGTATATACAATCTAGACAATTAATTCTCGGATGACTCAAAGACTAACAACTTTTGAGCACAAATTACACCATAATCTAATCAATGATGTAACCTAGATAAAAGTAGCTAGGTAGCCTATATTTTGAATTCAAATTATGCCAGAATTTAGCCTATGACACAACTTGTTTCGAGTGTAAAATTGGAATCTAATCAACAACAGTACCCTTGGATAAGAAACACAACATTGGAATCTAATCAATAATGCTAAGCTTATGGAACAACACTAGAATTTAATCAATGATGCTGAACTGGATAAAAATACATGCTGGAATTTAATCTACGATGAGAATCTTGAAAACTATAGCTAAAATACGATAAAAATAAAGATAAAGTAAAGATAGTTGTTGTCACGCCCCAAACCCGAGTACGCGAATATCCCTCAGCGGTCGATTAAAAAAAAAATGTGACATCCCAGGACGCGTCTTTGACCCATTCTTTTTATCTTTTGATTGTACACATTCAGAAGCGACTAAATTAAACACCCAGTCAATCAACAATAATAGGGATAGTAAAACACAACAGCGATTTTCCAAAAATCACAATTTATTTATCAACTAGTTAACCCAAGGAGTTTAATATGTATAGGCCTACAACAAAAAGAAACTCCTATGTGATCTACAAGAAAAAAGGGTTAGAAGGTCAAGGTTAACTTTTAACTGCACAAACTCCCAACACCTGCTCTAGTACCAAGGCGCAAAGTGGGCACATAGTCAGGCGGGTACGACTCCCCAAGCCCATCCGAACCGGAATCTGGATCCACAACGACACCACCAGGGATGTCAATATCCATGGGGTCACCTACTTGCCCTTCCATGTTTCTGACGAAGGGTCCATCAAAACCGTGAAGTGGACCCACCCGATCAACATTCGCCTCCCTAATAAACCACACTTTGAAGTTGTGGGGCACCACATGCACCAGCCCCTCGTCTACCCATACGATCGTAACCACCAGCTCGCAAGTACGGTCGGTCACAGGGATAAGATATAGAGTAGTCTCTACATCCATGTCCTAGGGGACCCCGAAACGTATAGGGCGACTCTCCATACTACAGACTTGAAAATTTTTTGACAACGACGGGGTGTGATAAAATCTCAGTAAGTTAAATCCCTAAGCCTCAATTAGGACGTGAATTCGCCTCGAAGGCAGCCTAAGCATGCGCCACAATAAACTCACCTCGTCTTGGCACATCGCTGCATATTAGCACATCTCGCATGGTAATAATAGTGTGATGTGCATAAATAACAATCAAAACACATACTAGAATTTCATGTGCATTGTCGCCACACGTGTTCCAATTATTACGACCCCTCGGGCCACGGCCAACACAAGTGTCAACGGTCTTCCGGCATGACTGGGCATCGTCCCGCCCGGTCGGGCACGGCCTCATCTAGGACTCCCACCTAAACGGCATTCGGTAAAGGAGCTTTGGTCCGGCCTCAACCGCGACTCGGCATCTAGACTCCCGCCAGGCATCCGATAAAATTAAGCATCGTCCCCAAATTCTTGTTGGGTGATGGGTCTAATTAAATGACCATTCAAACACATCGTCAATCAAACCAATTTCTATTGCCATTATTTAGCCAAGAACACGATACTTTGTTTTCAAATAATAAACTTGGTCAATTTTTCTTATTTAAAACTCGTGGTAAAATATTGTACGTGGTGACGTATTCAAAATCAACCCGTCGAACTTAGCACACTTCTATTTTAAAACTCCATTGTTTTATCTAGCCTGAAAAATTTAGTGTCCAAACCTGACACCTTACATTTTTCTATTTAATTGCCTATAAAACCGTCTTTTGTAATAACAATCGATATTTACCTTAGAGCAATCAATCACATAATATCGTACGTGCAAACAATCAAAATCATGCATAATCTCATCCAAGAAAACGAGCATAAAATTCTACTTAATGACTAATCTGTCACTAATTACGCTAATTGCAATTAATTAAATAAATCATGATTAATAAAGCTAAACTCAATTAATTAATCTAAACACAATTAATTAGACTAATCAAAATTCTAAACACCCATCATCAGAAGGGGTTAGAGGAGAGGGGAAATGAGATGGAGAGGAAAGGAAAATGGAGATGAGGTGAAGATGATGTGAGGAAGAGGAGGGAAATGGGCGGAAGGAGGAATCGGCAGAAGGGGTGGGTGTTCTTGCGTGAGAAAGGGAGAGAAAACCATAAAGCAGAAAAACTAAAGAATTTCTAAGGAAATATCCTAAACACTCATCATCACATTCTATCTACATGCCTCAAAAGTCTTCTAAGCCTATCTTTACCCTCCCAATTATCTTTTTAACTCTAATTTCTCAAAAATAAAGCTTTTTGGGCAGCAAAATCCACTTTGGCCTCTTCATCCGAATTTCATTTCCCTTTTCTTCTTGTTCGAAAATCATTTTTCTGAAAAATTTTGGGCTCGTCGAAAATTTGATGAAAGATGAAACGACATCCAATAATTAAATTGCGACACGCTCAAAAGTTCGATACCCGAAATCAAATTAAATTTCGTGGTTAAAATCAATCGGATGCGACCTTAGTACGACCTAATCTATTGGGTAGCTTTTAGGAGTTTTCGCGCGTTTGACCCGTGGTCGATAATTTTCAACTCACGTTTGTGCATCTTCGAATCATAGACAACCCTTGGTTATCATGTAATCGCGAGGGTTCAATTACGTATCCTGAATATAATATCAATAGAAAATCGGTTTATTGCCATTCAACGCAAATATCGTAATCATGCGAAACCACCCGCAATTCGACTACGTACTTCCATAGAATCGGCTTATATCCATTCACTAATCGATTTATAATAGTGTAGTATTGACTCTTGTCGATTATTATGGTCGAGCGGTCAATTTCTTATCAAATTCTCTAGTCTGTCACGTTTATAACCCTTCACGGCCTCACCTAATAGATTAGTTAACTCATGAGTGATCAGTTCATAGTAAATAACCATAAGCGCGTCGATGAAATAACTATTTCATATATTCGTAACAGGGGCCAAATTTTGGGATGTCACAATTGTTGTATTGTGTAGGGGGCTTTCTGAATTGCTAGGCTATGGTATTTATAGAGTGAACTGGTAATCCTTAGTTGGTTGCTTCTCCTTGGTAACTACTCTTCAGATTCTCCATGTTTTTCATTTCTTTTTGGCAACCTTATTCATAAGCAATTGCTTCCTGACTTGTCGACGATGCTTGTGCAATTTGTTCATCAAGCAAATAATGACTCCTTATTTTTATGTGTATTTCACGTGGTAGTTATTCTTATTTGAGCTCCAATGCTAATTTCACTTAAATTTCAAAAATGATGCATTATTCCTATAACCTAACACATGGCAATTAATTACTTGATCGTTGACTCTGAAATTTGTGTTTAGAATTCTGTCGATGCTCGGCTCAAATGACGTTCATGAACACTAGTTGTCCTTAACTTTTATGAACAAAAAGTGTTTTGCTCTTATTATCTTCTCATGGTCTACACGTGATAATAGAGGTAATTTTGGGTGTCAACATCAGCATTCTTTTTCTTCATTGATTTGAGCTTTTGCTTTTTAGCCAATGCTCACTCTTCATTTCTTTTCTGGCTTCTTGCCCCCTCATTTCTCTGCACTCACGAGAACGCCCAGACACTTGCGGTATCTCTGCGGAGAAGGCGACTCGGCGGTGGCCACAGCAGATGCATCTCTCTCTCTCTCTCTCTCTTCTCTCTCTCTCTCTCTCTCTCTCTCTCTCTCTCAGATTTCTCTCATTCTTCTACTCTCTTGTTTTTTTTTTCTTTAGCAAACCTTGGCTGATCCAACAATGGCTACCAATGCCCGATCCTTTCTTCTATGCGAGCGTTCCCCTCCGTCTGTAACCCAACGCTCAACCCTCTCTCTCTTTCACGGGTTTTCTCTTGGTCCCAGCTCTCTCTGGCCAACTCGAGTACACGCCTTCTTCTCCTTCGGCCAGATATGGCGATCTTCCTTCTTATCTCCCTCTCTCGCCTTCTGGCAAAAAATAGCACCCTCAGCGTAACTACCATCTCCTCCCCCTCCCCCCCCAAACCTTCCTTCTTTCCCCCATCTCCTCCGTGCCGCCAGCACCCACGCTGACCTCACCTCCGCGGAGGAATCCTTTTCCGTTAGCCACGCCAACTTATATATAATTATATATTATTTTTGCTTTGCGTATGTGTCAAGTTACGTATTCTTGATTTGAATCTAATCCTCGTGGGCCGTAGATGTGGAGTCGGAGCTACGAGACCATGTAGCGAAGGATAGAGAATCCTTCGTAGCTGACGAGTTCCAACCGGAACTAAGTGGATCTATGTGGGAAACAACTCCGTAGTCAAGTAAAAGGGAATTGGCACACACTAGCGAACATGCGTGGTGGACGCACGTTATTCCTACATGATGTGTTTGTATGCTCCTGAGATTCGTCGAAATTTAGTGTATGTTCTAGTGTTGGTTAAATTTGGTTTTAATGTGAACTTCCATAAAGAGGTGTAGATTTGTATTTGGATACAAACTACTATGGTTGTGGTTATTTTCTGGATGGTTTTATTGTATTAGATATTGATTATGTTAATACAAATGTTTGTTATTCCTTCTCACGTCTCCTAATTCATATGATAATGATGTGAATGTGTGGCATGCTAGACTTGGTCACATTGGCCAACAGCGTATGAATAGACTAGCCAAAGAGGGTTTGTTGGGCAAACATTGAAAAAGTCGATTTGCCTATATGTAAGCATTGCCTAGAAGGGAAACGACAAGGAAACCATTTGGAAAAGGTAAAAGAGTTGAATTTCCTCTACATTTAATCCATGATTTGGTCCAATGAATGTGAGAGGAAGGCATGGGGCTATTTATTTCATCATTTTTATAGATGATTATACTCGATTGTCTATTTGATTTCTCATAAATCTGAAGCAATAAGTTGTTTCAAAAGGTTTATGAACCTGGTAGAGAATCACTAGACAAGAAAATAAAAGCATTGATATCCATCGAATTTGAGAATATTTATCTCGATGAGTTCGAAAATTATGTGATGAAAAGGAATATAAAGATAGTTGTCTATTCCATATACTCCTCAACAAAATGGTGTTGCGGAGAAGAAAAGCCCTATTGGTTAGTCCATGATGACGCATGCTAACTTACCTATTACCTTTGAGTGATGCGTTGTTAACGTCGCCTATATACTTAACCGTGTGCCTTCCAAATCAGAATGAGTTATGGAGAGAAAACCGGACTTAAGTTTTCTTAAGCCATGGGGTTGTGCTGCCTATACACATGAGTCCTCATTTCCCGTAGGAAAGAAGAGTCATTACTTCAAAAGGGTATGTGTTCAGATGGGAGTTAACTGGAATTTGGAATCTGTCACATTTTAGAGGATGAATTTCCTAAGAAGGGCCACTCTATTTGAAACCTTGGATCAAGATAATGATCTTAGTGGAGTTCGATGGGAGTAATATGAGAAGTGATGAATTGAATTCAACTCATTCTCAATTGCAACCACTTAATGAGATCTATTATCAATTACCTAATAAGTGGGAGCATAATGGGGAATGATGTGCAAAGCGTGTTATTCCCCCGTCGACGTTTTGACATTGAAGGGGAAACTTTTATGGTTGCTCCCACAAGATGAGGATGAGCCAAGAAATATTAATGAGGCTCGAATTGCCTAGTAAGGGAAAATGGATTCATGCAATGGAAGAGGAAATGGAGTCAATGAAATCAAACCAAGTAACCGGTTGATCTTCCAAAAGGACTTGAGCTTGAACAAGTGGGTTCTCAAAATAAAGCGAAGGGCCGATGGCTCGATAGAAAGGCATAAGGCTCGCCTTGTGGCGAAGGGTATAATCAACGAAAGGAATTGATTATGAAGATACGTTTCTCCGTAGTGAGATTTACCTCGATGAGTAACTAGTATGGATCTTGGAGTTACACATCGATGGATGTAAAAGAACGGCTTCCTCAATGGAGAATTAGAGGAAGAAATATACATGGAACAACCCACTTGGTTTCATAGTGAAAGGCCAAGAAGAAAAAGTATGTCGACTTTTGAGATCGATATACGGTCTTAAAAGCGATCATCAAGACTATGGTATATACGTTTTCATAATGCCATAATGGCATATGATTTTACAATGATTGATGAGGATCATTGTGTATATATCAAAAGATCCAAAGATCAATTTGTGATCATATCATTATATGTTGATGATATACTAATTGGAAGCAATATGGAGTTTGTTAATACTGGTTGTCTTCCAACTTTGAGATGAAGGATATGGGTGAGGCTGCATACATTCTTGGAGTTAAGATTTCAAGAGATCGTCGAAGAGATCGTTGTCTCTTTCGCAAGAAACATATATAAATAATGTTCTTGAACGATTTCGTATGCAAGATTGTAAACCCATAGACACTCCTATTGCGAAAGGTGAAGGATTGAGCTTAGTGTCCAAAGGACTCCACAAGAAAAGGAACAAATATGTTCCTTATGCTAGTCTTGTTGGGACTTGATGTACGCTATGATGATGTACAAGACTTATGTTTTGTAGTTGGAATGGTGAGTAGATACCAATCCAATCCAGGTCAAGCACATTGGAAAGTAAGTTAAGAAAATACTGAGGTATCTAAAGGGAAACTGCGATTATACGTTGAGTTATCAAGGGAAAGGATCCTTCCAAGGAGATTTAGATGAAAGAAAATCTACTTCCCGGTTTTGCTTTCATATGAACAATGGCGCCATATCATGGAGCGCCAAACGTATAGCCTGGATGGAAGCTGAGTTCGTGGCGAATTGAAATTAGTAAACCTTCATTTTTAATTTATTTACTTCAATTATAACTCCTAGTACATAATGGAATCGCATTTTGAAAAACCATGGACACAAAAAGTATCTTCTGAACCTTCCGAACGTCATACAATGAACGACCTAATTGAAATTTTCATAAATGTTATCCAAAATCTGGGTAAATTAATAGCTACTGTAATTCACTAAATCAATCAATTAATGCAGAAATTTCTTGATGCACAAATTAAGTTGGAAAACATTTGTAATATTGGGCTCATTTATTTAAGTTGGAAAACATTTGTAATATTGGGCTCATTTATTTCGCGAAAAATAAATGATTTGGAAATTTTTTTTCCCAAAAATGATTTTTTGTGTAATTTGAAATTAGTCAATGAAAATTATTTTTATTATCAATAATAATTTATGTCTAGACATTTTCTTTGTACAATAAAAATATTTTTTGCTTATTAATTTTTGTAAATGATACACATTATTGTTTTTAGGAAATGGTTTCTAAATTATTTATTTTTCATGTAACAAACGAAACCTTCAAGTGAGGATTTGTCACAACCAAACCAAGCACTTGTCCTTGTGATAACCCTACTTTTAGACTGATTATTAACCTTTTACTTTTTGATAAATATAAATCTTTTAGAGCTCACGGATTGACTTTCATTTAAGTCAAAACAATTGAAACGTAGCTTCACAATTTTATTTTTTTCAAAATTTTTTACAAATTTCCTCAATATTTAAATTTTTTATGAGAATCAAAGAAAAAAACACATGCTGCTTATCGTTTGAGTAGAAACAAATTAGCCTAAAAGTGTCATTTTCCGTGGATTAGCATGCTTGTAGGTCGATTCAATCTAAACTTGGGTCAAAAAGAGTACACATATACCGCTCAGTCCATATATGATGAAAAAATTTCACCCATATGGCACTAGGCATGGCCTCCTTAAGGTTATATTTAAATGGTTAGGTCATGACTTTGAACATGAAGTTGCCGCATTCAAACCAATCGTCCATGCATGTCACTACTCAACTTTTGATTATTATCATCATTCATTGAGATAGTGAGTGTACAATTATTCGTCGCTTAGCAAATTGCAAGTAGCTAGAAGGAATCTTAACGTGGGTTGAAAATCAAACCGCTTCAACTGTGCGTGAATTGTATGGAGAGGGACAAGTCATCTTATTGTGGTGGTAGGACACTAAGCTTGATAGATAGGAGGGAGAGAGAGAGAGAGAGAGCCTCTTCTTTGATGCTTCACCAAAAATATAAAGAAGAAGACCAAGAAGCTCGTGTCTCATTATTCACCGGAAACATAGGAAAGGTACATAATATTTATTCCATTTGAAAACAAAGAGGGACGCAACCAGACATAACGAATTAGGCGGTTTTGTGCAACTCTAGCACCCACATGTTGAGTGCTCAGCAGGCTACTTTCATGGCCTTACACCCAGCCACATGGACCAAGACCTCAATTTCCTTCAATGTCCGATCTTTCCCTCTGACAGCGACACCCAACATGATCATGTCAAACTTGAATGTGGTCCGAGTTTACTATGTCAATCCCTGGGTATTCCAGGCTTATCGGATCTATGATCAACACCTTGCTCGACACTGGCAATGCGCGCCAACAGTTCTTTAGGAGCTGTAAGCCGAACTCATCCTTGAAACAATGAAATTGCCACTAAAAAAAAAAAAAAAAAAAAAAAGCTCGACTAAAATCATGAACTATCATGATTCAAGAAATAATTAAGACTCCCAATTGCTAATTTATCCCAAACAAAATGCTCATACATTGGAAACATCTTCAACTAGGTTTGTTAATGCAAAATAGATTAAAATCAACATACGCAAATGAATGTGAGCATACGTAGTTTATACATTTCGTTTCGTTTCATTTTGAGAGGTAATTGATGGACAAGAATTTGCTATGCTAAAATATTTTATCTAGAGTAACCTTCACTAATAGAGCTCTCCTTGGGGAATGGGGTCATCTACAAAGCTTCTCACGACACGTTCCAAACCTGCCATCAACAACCGATCATCTCCTTTCGTCATCATTGCAATATAAGATGTCATTAGAAAGGCCAGTTATATAGATGTGGCCAATTTAGAGGAAGAAGACAATCAACAAGCACGGAGAAAGAAAGGATATACTTTCAACATAAATTGAAATGAGTTAGAAAGGTCCGATTTTTATATAGAGGTGGCCAATTTAAAGGAAGAAGACAATCAACAAGCACGGAGAAAGAAAGGATATACTTTCAACATAAATTGAAATGAGTTAGAAAGGTCCGATTTGTTGAGAGAATTAATCTACGCAGTATAATTTGATTAAACTTTGTTTGTTCATAGAGGAAGGAGGAAATTTTACTTATCTACGAGGGGAAAAAAGAACTCGTGATACAGCGAGAAAATTGATTACTGGGGTAAGAAAGCCCTTCTTTGACGACGTAGGGTAGATCAAAGTTTTTGCCTCACAGATGTGGGTGCTTGGACAATATGAGCCTAGTGCATTCGCCAATGCCACCACTGACTTCCGTGACAGCATTGGCACCCTTGAAACCCCGGTAAAACTCCATGATTTTACCAATATATAGAGTGGACGCACGCTTCATGGCATTGTTGAAGGAGTGGTTGAACTCTAGGTCTATCCCAGAGTAGTCAAAGATCCCTGCATCGTTCGCGAGCTTGAAAGGGTCGCCCTCTCCCATAATCATCGCATCCTTTAAGTGAAACTTGTAGAGTGAGGATTTACGTACAAAACCTAGTTAGCAACGTTTCATCCTCACAATAAAAAATGTCTTTTCTAACTACTGTTACCGGCCACGCACCACAGCTAGCCAATCACAATATTCAATAAAGTGATGCGATGCCATAGCAATTAATATAATTTCAAATAATTACCTTAATCATTTTTTGGGCGGCGTGGGCAACGCCCACCGCACTTGTGAGCCCTTACCCCTTCGTGTTCTTCTTTTTCCAATTTGTTTTTTCTTAAAATTATTTTAGCATTTTTTTAGTTTAAATATTATTTGAATAAAATTTAAAGGAAAAATTAATAAAAAGGCCACATAGGAGAGAGAAATAATTTAAAAATGCCACGTTAAAATATATTTAAGAAAAACGACAACAACAAACTGTTGCTTTCTCTTGTGATGATTAGCTCCACCATTGGCAGCCATGGTGGTGCAACACGATTCTCTATAAAGTCAGTTGTGCCAATGAAAGAGCTCGTTGGAATAGCTCTAGCTCAACGGACTACATTATCATTGGTAGGAAGACACCTGCAGTCGGCTAGTGTCGATGAACTCGAATTTGAATTGCTTGACAAGATCAATATTCGTGTCGATTTGGCAATCACACTAATTTTATGACGCTGAACCACCATGACAACGATCGTGTAGTTGGTGGTCACCTGAGATTACCTCGCCCCATTCTCTATTGGAGTCTCAAATCTATGGTGAGTCATAGTCCCCAAGCAACGCCTCAATCCCCAATGCATCACCACCATGATGATTCCTCAATCTATTGTGTTTTGATTGTAGTTCACGCGCTTTCTTGTAAAAGGTTTGTTTGGAATTCCTGAAGTCATCATTTTTTTATGAGCCATTGTGTGAGCACTCTTGATAACAGGAAGTGATGGCAAGATCAGAGCATGTGGGTTGATGGGTTCTTTTTTTTTCCATAGCTTGATGGGTTCTTCAATGTTCATGATCTAAAAGAGCTTGGCAACAAGATTATAAGTGGAGATGGAAACTTTGCACAGAACCTTCAGAGATGGAGACTTCATGTTGGGCCACTATGAGATCACCATCGGAGATAAAGCCTTGCTACAAGCTAGGAGTAGACTCGTCAAATAGGTAGGTGGGGTTGAAAATGGTTCCCCTCAAATTAACAGTTTTAATTCATTTTGACTCATTTTCATGCAATATAAATCTAGTAGCTTATACCCAACCTAAATCGCTGAAAAAATTCTATATTCAATCTAGTCTTTAGACTCAAGTTTACAATTATTCATGTCCCGAGACATAAAATAAGGTGGTGTAATATTCTTTGCCCAACTTAGTATTGGTTCAACCTCATGGGGGATCATTTCCACAGGCTAAAAAACAAAGCCACATAATATTCTTTGTCTTCATTTCCATGGTGTTTGATTCCCACACTTTTAATACATTGGTTATTCTTTTCCTTTTTAAAATGGATAGGATAGGCCCTCGCACCATAATAAAGCCCCAAAAACCATTGCATGAACACTTAATGACTTAAATGACATCTAGGACTCATAATTAGTCAACAAGACTATTTGATCGCTTAGCCGAAATAACCAATCAAGTTACAAGTACCAAAAAGGCACAAATATGAACTATTAGTGCAATTAAGTCCACAAACCTAGAATACTCTAATTGCATAGGAAGTGAAGTAGTCTCCCATGCCTCACTTTGATTGCCAACCAACTCCAATAAGTTAGTGACGATTCCCAATTTACATAGAATCTTTTAGGATTGATTGAAACTTAAAATGAACCCTAAAATCATGTGAGGTAAGAACTTGAGAGAGTCTGTTCCTAATCGAAGGCCATTGCTCTACCTTATGGGCATTACCTCTAAACCCATCTCCCTAGCGACATTAGGAAAATTGTGATGGCACAATAGTGAAACTGAATATTTTCATATCCTATCATGATAATTGCTCGATAGAACTGCATATGCTAAAAACCTCTCACAATTCAAAACTAAAGAAACCATAAATGCACAAACGAAGACAACATAAAATAACCATTCTATGGTTATTGTATGATCTAAATCTTCAATAGCAAAAGAGCTTTATGCATCACCTAAGGTTTGGCTAATGGATTATTAAGTCTAAACTTAGCTCGAGCTCTCTGAAGTCTATATCAATTCACGATTTAAGTTCAAGTTTTTAAGCACACAAATGAATTTTATCCAAGAGTCGCCACTAATCAGTTTATAGTAGATCGATTAGACACCTAAGTAAAATAATGGGAGAATTATTTTACTCCTACAAATCAGAGAATTTGAGTACAGGAACTTGATTATACTAAATTTCTCTAATGCCCTTTCAGTGCCACTCTTTTCATGAAAAAAATATTTATCAAGTAGCTTGATTTCATTTTATTACTCCTTAACATGTAAGATGACCACTCGAGTGCGCAATCCAGCAATTTAACACTCGGTACAATAATAAATAAATTGCAGGACTTACCCCACAGTAATGAAAACATCTACAATGTTAGCTCAAAATTCACATTAATAGCCCTAGATATGATTTCTAATTAGCACGCATCTATTCATGAGACAGCAATGCAATGCAATGACGTACAAAAATGTGTTTATACTAACATGACACACGATGTGTGTGACATCCTGAAAATTTAGTTCTGTTTTTAATTGAACAAGTCGGGCTTTTTCATCGACGCGACTATAGTGCTTTTCTCTAAGATGGCCACTCACGAGATAACTAGCCTATCAGGTGAAGTCGTTAAGGGATTTTAAACGCAATAGACTTGAGAATTCGACCAAGAATTGATTGCTCGACCGTGCTAGTCTACAAGGGTCATTATGGCACAATTAAAAATCAATCAGAGATCAAAGATAGGTCAGTTCGACTGAGGTGTATGGTTAAACGTGGGTGATTCCTCTAATTTGCAAAATTCTCATCGATCAGCACTAGACTGATTTTTCTATCGTTTTGGCACCTTGTGTCCATATTTGAAACCTTGAGATTTTTATGACAACCGAGAATCGCCAATGTGTCGAAGAGGTACGTGTGGCTCAAAGAAAATAGACCACGGGTCGATTGCACTAAAAATCCTAAAAGCTACCTAGTAGGTTATGTCACGTCAAAATCGCATCTGGTTGAAATTAACCACGAATTTGAACTCGATTTTAGAAATTGAAAGTTCTGTCATGTCATGAGTTATTTTAAGAACGTCGACTCATCATTCGAGGAATTTTCGGTGAGTTCGGGATTTTTACGGAAAATCAATTCAGACAATTCGGAAAACAAATGGAAATTCAGATTGGCCAAATCGAAGGGATTTTTGGCCTCCTGTGTGAACTACTTGGTGAAAGGAAGTGTGTGGGCTTTTTCTTCGACCAAATTGGACGTCAATCGGAGAGATTTGTTACAAAATCGGATTCTCGGGAAAAAGGAAATAAAATTCGGAATTGAGGGAAATTCGTAGGTTTGAGGGGTTGTATTTTGATCCTTATTTGGACTTCAATTGGGACAAGTTGGTGTGGAAATTGGCCTTGGATGACTAATTGATATTGTTGTGTGAAGTTGAGCTAAAAATATTTGTGTTTTATTTAATTTTCCATCCCTCTCTCTTCGGTCACTCTCTCTTTCCCTCTCTCCCTTGCGCGTTTCTCCCTTGCCCGACAGCCCCCTGCAGCTTAGTCTTCTTCTACTTTATTTCTTTGACTTTCAATCACCCTTATCTCTCCATTTCCCACACGTTTCTTTCCTCCATTTTAGCCGACAACCCCTGCTCCTTTATCCATTTTCTCCCCTTCGATCTCTCTCTCCTCCCTCTTTCTTCTTCGCGTGGGCTCCCGTTTCACCAAAGGAAGTAGCTTCGGTTTTATCTTCTTTTCCCTGCAATGCCCCTCAACACCGATTCCCCTCCGTCCGCTTGCTCTCCTCTAGTCAACCATAGAAGTTGGTGTTGACCCTGCAAAACTTCACCGAAGATTGCCCTTGCTACCACGTCCATCTCCCTTGTTTGCTACTCCACCTACACCATCAAAGCCCCCATCCGCCGTTGTGTCTCAACCGAAGCAGCTCTCTCCTTCATACAGCCCATCAACCATCGAGCAGCCTCGCCATGGGCTTTATGGCCATTTTCGGGCCCGTCCTGACCCTGCACAATGCCGCCACTTTGGAGTTTATCGGCGCCGTCGTGTCCCCATCGCCGTGGTCTCGTTGGATCATTAATCAAGTGAGTTTAACTCAATAATCCCTACTTAGTAAGTTAATGATGTTTAAGGGATGATTAGTTTAGACTAAGTATAGATTAGGTGGATAGTTAGAGTAGATTAGCAATTTAATTAACTGTTATTGCATGTTAGGTGGTTAGAGTAGTGTAATTAGAGCCTAGACAAGCTCTAGTATTTATCTAAAGTGGTTCGGAAATTTTCCAAGCCCGTCTCGGCTTTTAATTAGGCTTTTTTGACCTAAGTTGCTATTTTTGGTGTTTAATAATTAATTTCCATAATTATTTAATTAATTAATTATTTTTGGAAATTAGACCGGAATAGCCGATGACCGGAATTTCGTGCTGATTTCAATGGTGTGGTTGGATTATTAAATTGACTGTTATTTTGTGCAAATTGAGTGTGATTTGTGATTTTGGGTATTTATCCCAAATTTTATTTAATTTCAGTAATTAATTAGAAAATCACCAGGCGTCAGTTTATAATGCCAAAAATGGATTTAAGGACTGTTGAAATTAATGTGATTTTCAAAGGGGAAAATATCGTATTTTGGCTAAGGCCGACCGTGTACCCACACACGATTATTTTTATCGAGGATGATAAAAATGGTGAAATGATTAGATAATCAGGATGGTATACTATATTAGCTTACAAGCGATATGTCAATTTGCGCGAGCAATATACTGGTATATTATATCAACCTACGGGCTATGATATGTCAGCTTAGCGCAAGTAATATACCTTAACAGCTTAGAGCGAGCTATATTATTTATCAACGTAGAGCAAGCATTGGCAGTATACTATATCAACCTACAAGCTCTGATATGTCAGTTTAGCACGAGCAGTATATATTATCAGCTTAGAGTGAGCTATACTATCTATTGTCAACTTAGAGTAAACAGTCCTGATATTATCGGACTTTATAGATAGTATTGAATGGGCCGACCGAGAGAAGGTTGTTATGACATGAAATCAACTGAGTCGATTGATCGATGATCCGATCTGATTTGATTGGTTTATGTGATTCGTGAGTATTTGAATTGTACTGACTTGTAGGAAGAATCTGAGGCAAAGGTGAGTCCTCTGAATCGTGCTTGTGCATAGGCAACCCTTTGGGCGTATTTTCTTCTTAGTCGGGGCTTAGGGAGTGAACTTGCTGAGATGTCGTCTCACCCCATTGTGAGATAACTTTTTTAGGTCCCTAAGGCGAAGAACTCGGAGCTTGAGGCGGAAGGGACAGGAGCATGGGTAT
Source organism: Eucalyptus marginata (assembly GCA_014182565.1). Classification (NCBI taxonomy): domain Eukaryota; kingdom Viridiplantae; phylum Streptophyta; class Magnoliopsida; order Myrtales; family Myrtaceae; genus Eucalyptus; species Eucalyptus marginata. The sequence continues at coordinate 12,799,593 of CM024588.1, read as the reverse complement.
CTCAGAATTTCTTCTTGGATAACAATTGTTACTAGACCCTAGAGTTGGCCCCTGTTTGTAAACCAGATTGTGGTTTTAATAAAGTGTTGATTTTAAATTTGTGGCCCTACTTTTCTATCCCATCTTTATGTTGTATGGGGATTATTTATTTGCCTCCGCATGCGTATTAAAATGAATGAGTCAGCGACGCGTCTTAAGATGCCACATATTTATCGATCACCGAGGGATGGGCATGCGCTCAAGGGTTGGGGCGTGACAGTGTGCAACCTAACATGCAAATTATATGTCACGCAACATCAATTATATGACTGAAACTATCCTAACATATCACACATCTAAATGATCCTAAATATTTAATGATTAAATGACGTGCAAGGGATGACCTAATTCTACATGACATGTGTATGATAATTTTTATGTTTTCTTTTATTTTTAATTAAATTTCGAAATTAAAATTACCAAATAATTAAACGTGCAATTTAAATTAATGAAAAGAAAAACTAACATTCTAAAGTAATGTTTTTGGGATTTTTATCTCAAAAATTCGAAATAAATAAATTTCCTATTCTAAATGTAACACCCTAGGTCTCTAAGGTACACATATTGTTCGCTTTGGACACTAAGTTCTCATGGTTTTGTTTTTCTTAAGGCAGCTCATACTACCCAAAGAAAACACGTGTGTACAATTAAAGGTCCCGTTGCCTTATAAGGCAGCCCATAACTCCCTCCCTAAGCGATGTGGGACAAGAGACATGCCCTATCCTTGCGCATGTTAGGGGACAGAGGTGCGGATGCACCGCCATCTCTCCTCCCCGCGCACTGCCGCTCGGCCTATCACACTCTCCACCCCTTAGGAGCAATGCGTCCTCACTGTGGCCCCACACGCGGTCGGGAGTCGGCTCGAATACCACTTGTAACACCCTGGGTCTCTAGGGTACACATATTGTCCGCTTTGGACACTAAGTCCTCATGGTTTTGTTCTTCTCAGGGCAGCCCATACTACCCCAAGAAAATGTGTGTGTACAATTAGAGGTCCCATTGCCTTATAAGGTAGCCCATAACTCCCTCCCTAGGCGATGTGGGACAAGAGACATGCCTCCTCTTTGCGCATGTCCGGGGACCAAGGCGCTGACGCACCACCATCTCTCCTCCTCGCGCACCGCCGTCCCTCCTCCCCGCACACCACCACTTGGGCTGTCACACTAAACATGCAGACTATCCTAAAATAGGCAATGTTCTAGCATGAATCAAATCCAACTCAAATATATTTTTTGGGTTTTCTTTTTATGGAAGCAAAATCAATTCAAACAAAATCATAAATAAATAAAAAAACACGGTAATAAATTAGGCAAGATATGATCAATACCTATCTAATTTTTGAAATAAATTAACGAATCGTATTTCACGCATGAGATCAAATTGTCCAACTTTTAACGAAATCACGAATCATATCTCGGGCATAAGATCGGATTAGCGATTTTCCCATGCGATTGCAAGTCATATTTTGGGCATAAAATCAGACTATCAATCGTATGCACATTGTTAAATTGGGGATTAATCCCCAATTTAGAAGGCTAATCGAAAAACATGGGACAAGATAACCTCATTTAGGAATTTAATCAAGAATGCAATGCCTCAAACGTGAAAACAAAATATTCAAGGATTAATTTAGATGGGAACTTTACCTACTTGGATTATTGTTTCCTAGCTTGGACAGGTATCAAAATGCAAGAATCACGATCAACTTTGCTTTGCGGTGTTATATATATAATGTGATCCCACATTTTCAAACGTACATTTTCTCTTTAAAGTAGCGGTTATTCCGCATGCAATTTATCTATGCTTCGTATCTCTTCGTGACAACGGCCCATTTGGTAACCACCTTGATGGGAAATGATAAATAAAGGGAACGATCGTTCATTTCAGAAGGGTAATTACAAGGTCTAACACAAACCGTCTCATTTGAAATGCACCATCGGTATGCGAGGAGATTGGGTTAGTAAAGTGTACCCATAATTTCACCGAATCTCCATGAATTTCTGACAAACAATGGCAAGAGGTTTGTTTACATTTGATCTTGTCTTTCCACAAATGAGTTTTACGTCTAACATTTGGTATTTGAGCGTGTTCAATGCCTCTCCCTTGTTTTTGTCAAATTTTTGGGGCATTTTTCGAGGCTTTTTATGTGAACAGTAATTCGGCCATTTTGGGGTTTAGAGTAAAATCGCTAATTTTGGCCAAATTCCAAGGACTCATCACTCGACTTCGGACCGATACAATCGCACCACCATGAGGAAGAATAGCCGTAAGTTATTTTTGTGGTATCCGAGAATTTCAACGACCCTCGAATATACAACTGTCCGTGACCAATCGACGAAAGTGTCATCGAACTAAATTATTGACACTACCTACGTACATCTTTTTGATATCATCATCGGACCATTATGCCTCATTTAGTAATGGTCCGATTGTTGAATAAATTATAACCATGTCGAAATCCCTTTACTTAAGGTCATTCGTGAGACCAACCTCATCTGTATTTTGCCGACCTCAGAAAAATGACTACACGTTGCGGATGGATGAATTTGTTATCGAACTTCGTCATCGACACCGATGTTGGACCCTGTGGTATCATCGTCATCATCGACACCACTTTAGACCCCGCCGATTTATGTACATATTTCTTTTGATGATACTGCACAACTATACCACCTAAGTGTGTATGGAATAAGAGAGGAATTTGGACTTTGATCAATTGATTTTTTGAGAGCCGAAGGAATGGAATTCGGCCATGCCCGCGTGGAGAGGAGGAATCGTTTGCGTCCAATGCCGCCCAAGTTCTTCTCCATTTAGTCGACATATTAGTCAACCATGAAGAGAAAAGTTAACTGAAGCAAGGCCAATGATAGCCACGTTGCTTCGATGTGGGGCTACCAATGAAGACCAAGAAACCCCAGCTGAAGACAAGCCTCCCCCACTTGTCTTCTTCTCTTGTAGCCACCGAAAGAACCTACATGCAAAGGTTGATTAATCAACTAATCAAAGAACAAAATGGCTCATAAGTGTGAGCAAGAGAGAGAGTGCTCGAGCGAAACCAAGCAGCAAGTGAGAGAGATAGAGAGAGAGAGAGTGAAAGAGAGAGCAGCGAGCAAAAGTGAGAAGGAAAGGAGAGGAGGTCGCCCCTCCGTCCGTGCTCGTGTGCTGCCACCGTCGACACAGCTTGCCTTTATCACCGTTGAGCCGTGTCCGCAACCCGCAAGCTTCCCGTTTTTGCTTGCCGTCAAGCCGTAGGACCTAAGGCAAGTTGAAGTCTACTAATCTATATAGTGTAGTGCTGTTGCTGTCTTAGAAAGTGTATTGATAAACTGGATTGTTGGATTTTGATGCTGAATGATGGTTTATTGAGCAACCGGGACTGTTTTGAGGCTAAAAGATTGATGAAAATGCTCGGGTTTCTCGTGCATGCCTCCGATTCCCTTGAATTTCAGTCAAAAAAGATTTGGCGACTATGAAATCTTGAAGAATTCGGCCATTGATTTGAGTTGAAAAAGAAAAACCTCCCGATCCATATTTGAAGTTTTATCTACCACGGCACCGGCCTCAAATGTTTTAAGAAAATGTACGGTGCTTTCATATTTGAAATTTTGAATCAATTCTTTCAAAACCATTGGAGATCAGGTTGATATTTCGAACTTACTACACAAGCTTTTAAACTTATTTATCATTTTGAACAAAACTTGGCCGTAGACTAATTTGGAAAACCTCCCGACTCTTGCTGGAATTTTTACATATCGAGGCGTTGTTCATCAATGATTCAAAATGGAAAAGAAAATATTTTTTATGCCCTCGAAATTTCAAATTTTTGCAAGAAACAATCTTTGAAAATCTTGAAGTCGGGAGTGTAGATTTGAATTACCAATGTGCTGATTTCAAATTACTTGGGTTTAATAACTCTCTTTGATTTTGGCCGTGAGGCGCAAGTGCAACCCGAGAATTCTCACATGGATTTTTGAAATGTTTTGAAGGTGAAACATGGAAACGGATTTATGAACTGTTATCATGTTGCTGAGATTTTGTGAATTGATTTCATTAATATGAAAATGACATATGATTTCAAAGCCTGTTGTTGTTGCATTGTTATGCTTTTGAAAATCTCAGTTGCATTGTTCGATATCATGAAGGAAGATTTTCAAGCATTCAAAAGGAATTTCAGTTGTGGTTGTTTTAAAACTGTTTTGGCATCAAAATGATCTAATTGATATATTATGGCTGAGATATATGATTGATGCCGTCAGACCTTCGAGTCGACGATGCCTCGGGAGTGTCGGGATGCCCATAGGATCGAAAGGGTTGATGCCGCTGGATGCCTGGGGTCCGTAGTGCCTCAGAGGTTCCCCAAGAGTGTCGAGATGCCCGGTGGTATATTGGTATGTAATTCCGGAGGGTCGGGGTAACCATTTTCATGGCGAGCCCCGGAGATTCCTTGTGATGCTAGGTAGGGTGCGAGATGCCTGGAGGTGTGACGCAACACACTCTAGATGCCCGGTGACTGAATACCGGAGGCTTTCGTGATGCCAGGTTGGGTGCGAATGCCCAGAGGGATGCAAACACTGGTCCTCTAAGGTAGATGTAGGAAAATGAAAATAAGCAGAGCTTTTCTAAAAATAACGACCCTGCTAATAATTGCGCCTGATTATGGGACAAAATTATGTGGCATGGTATGGGACATGTCATAACATTTTAGCCCTATAATCGGGACCAATGTGATTGAAATAGTGCATTTTAGTTTTGAAACTACATTGCCATTGCTTTAAAAAGTTTTATCGATTTGATGCACATTCATTCTTTTGATTTCATGTTTTGTCTATCATGCATGGACTTAGATTGTGATGGCTTGCATAGGATAGCTTAGTAGATCTTCAACTACTGGGTGGTTGTACTCACCCCTTTTGGGGACTAACATTTCAGACTAGACGAGATGCCTTTGCTACCCGTACCTCCCGGCACATTTTATGGAATTCTGGTTGATCTACAATGCGAATGGTTGGAGCATTACCATCGTGAGGTGCGAGGGCTGGTGTTTATACAAGTGCGGGTGTTGGTAGTGTTTGATATTGGTCCTCCCGCCAGCCCAGTACTTCAGGAGTACCTAACTGTATTTGTCCGACGACATGGACGCACGCTGGGGCCGTTGCCACCGCCGCCAGCAGACAGACCGAACAGGTGGGTGTGACCGCGAGCAAGGGTCAGCAGAGGAAGCTTTTTGGATGCCGACACTGATTGATGGGCTCATGTAGATAATCTGCTGAAATAGTCGGGTATCTTTTGAGAGTAGTCGGGTATAGAAAACCTTGGCATTTTGGTGTACCGACAAATGATGTCCATCTAATTATGTAAATAAAAGTGTTCGGCTTTAACTTATAAAATGTTTAGTTGGTGTGCATCATTTTAATTACAGGAAGGGAAGTTGTTGGATGCGTTTCCGCTATATTTTCTGCGCATGGACCGATCAAAAGAATATAAACCCCAGGACTCATGAGCTTGTCAAAATTTTATGAAATTAGAATAATAGATTTCTAGGTCAAGTGAAAGGTATATGTGGTGACCCTAACGGATTGGGGACCGTCGGGGGGTGCCACAATTTCGGTATATTGGTGTTCACCAGAGGCTAATTGGGCGGTAGAAGTCGTGACTGTTAAGGGTTCACATTTTGGGAAATTTTTGTTTGAATTGGGGCTAATTTCTTGGGCATTTTCGCTAAAACTTGGACCTATGTGGTCCACCGGTGTGGTCTCCAAACCCATAATTTATTTTGGTGTGAGATGCACTGCCATAGAAGTAACAGACAATGAAATTATGGTGGAACAACAAAAAACGGTGAAAGAAATGGGTTTGCGTGTGGGGAGGATGAAGGCACGTGGCCCCACATGCTCGGAACGAGTGGCGTGTGGGCGTCATGCGCCCACAACTCCCATCTATGCTCGCAACCACAAGTGCATGTGACCCACATGCCAGGGTCACTGAAAAGGGTGCATGTCGGGGGGTTGGCACGTGTCTATCAGCCCTTTTGCCATTTATTTACTATCATGCCCCTCTCTTTTCACCATTATTACAATTTTGCCCTTAATTTTTAATTTGTGATTCTGTCCTTGGCCAAATTTATTTTATTGTTTTGCCCCTTGGTGTATTTATTTACTATTTTTCCATTTCATACATTTTTATGAATATTTTATGCATGAAATTAAATGTCCAATGATCCATATGTTTCATTAATTAGAAAGTACTCACAGCATCTTTAATTAATTAAATTATATATTAATACCCTTCGGATCATATTTAGAAATGGACATTGATTGTAATTAATTATATTAATATGATGAATTTTATCTCACAGGAATTTTCATTATATTAATATGATTAATTATGATGAAATATCATTTTTTTTCTTAGTTTACCCATAGAGATTAAGAAAAAGGTATATAATATGGTAGTTTTTTCAATATGTAATTATGAATCTATTTAAATTAAAAACTTAGCCCACATGTAGTTTTAATGTTATGTGATTCATATATGTGACATGTTTATATTAGTAAAATATGATTTATGTATATTTTGCCTCATATTTTATGACATAAGCATGATTTTTTGGTATGCAATTTTGCAACATTGTAAATTTCTCTAAATCTAAGTGTGATGTTCCCATACTGAATGGTGAAAATTATAAGGTTTGGAAGAAGTTAGTTCTTCTTCAATTGGAGTTGATGGACATTGATTATGCTATAAGGAAAGACGAACCACATACTCCTATTGATTCGAGCATTGTAGCTGAGATAGCCCTTTATGATCAATCGGAGCGGTCCAACTGCCTTAGTGCAATGTTTATAAGAGCTAAAATATCTCATAGTATCCGTGGTTCACTTATTTAGCATAGTAATGCTAAGGCTTTGTCGAGGCGATTGGTGCGTCATTTGAGACTTCTGAAAAGGTGCATGCCATGACCCTAATTATGAAGTTTTCATCATTGAAGCTCACCAGTGTTAGAGGTGTACATGAGCACATCATGAAGCTAAGGGATATTGTAGCTCAGCTTAAGAACCTTAACATTGAGATATCCGAATCTTTTTTTGTATATTATATTCTGAACACTCTCCTGCAATAGTATGCACCTTTTAAGATCTCTTACAACACACATAAGAATAAATGGTCAATTAATAAACTCATGACTATGTGTGTTCAAGAGGAAGAAAGACTGATTATGGAATCGGGAGAAAATGTTCATTTGGCAATATAACAAAAGAATAAGAATCATGACAAGCAAAAGGGAAAGCGTAAGATACTTCCTCAAGTTGACATTAAGAAAAAATCCAGATGTTTCATCTGTAAAAAGAAGGGACATTTTAGGAAGGATTGCGTCAGATTTAAAGCTTGGCTCGAGAAGAAAGGTAATCCAATCTCTTATATTTGTTATGAATCTAATATGGCTAATGTGAGTCACAATCCACATTTCGAATTATTTGCAAGGTTTTCAAAACCACAGGAAGCTAGTGGGAAGTGAACAAAACATCTATTCAAGAAACAAGATGCATTCGCATGTGGAAGCTATTGGAACATGTAGATTAATTCTCAATAGTGGCTATGTTTTGAATTTGTAAATGACCTTTTATGTTCCTAGTTTTTTTATAAACTTAATTTCAGTTTCAAGACTTGTACCTTTGGGTCACTCTTTTAACCTTTCAGATTCAAATTTTTGTTTATCATTTAAATCTAAAATTATTGGGAGTGATACTTTGTTTGATGGTCTTTTTTAAATTAATTTACAAGACAATGCCCATTATAATGCGATGCATGTTCATGATAACACCAGTATAAAACGATGTATTATGAACAAATATTCCTCTATGTTGTGGCACCGGAGATTCAGACATATGTCCATAGACAGAATTAAGCAATCGATAAATGATGGAGTACTCAGTAGTTTAGATTTTACCGATTGTGATACTTGTGTGGACTGCATAAAGAAAAAGCAATCCAACAAGATGAAGAAAGGTGCCAAGAGAAGTACAAAAATATTAAAAATCAGACATATAGATATATGTAGTCCGGATATAGACTCGTGTGGTCAAAAATACTTCATCTCTTTCATATATGATTACTCGCGTTATATGTATCTCTACTTGCTCAATAATAAGCATGAAGCATTAGATGACTTTAAGGTATTTAAGGTAGAAGTAGAGAAACAATGCGTCAAGCAAATTAAGATCATGAGATTAGATAGAGGTGGGGAATTCTATGGTAGATACACTGAAGATGGATAAGCACCTGGTCCATTTGCAAAGTTTCTTCAAAAGCATGGGATAATTACCCAATATACAATGCCTAGTTCTCCGGACCAAAATGGTGTAGTAAAAAGAAGGAATTGAATTTTATTGGATATGGTACGGAGTATGCATAGCAACTCCAATCTTCCTAAGTCCTTGTGGACTAAAACACTTAAGACGGCAGTGCGTATAATAAACCGAGTTATAACCAAGGCTGTCCCAAAGACACCTTTTGTGTTATTCAAAGGTTATAAATTGAGTTTGCAACATATACGTATTTGGGGACATCCATCTAAAGTGAGAGTTTACAATCCGCAAGAAAAGAAGTTGGACCCAAGGACCATTAGTGGGTATTTCATTGGATATGCCGAAAAGTCCAAAGGATACAGGTTTTATTGTCCATCTCATATCACTAGGATTGCGGAATCAAGAAATGCTAAGTTTCTTGAAAATGACTTGATTAGTGGGAGCAATCGATCTAAGGGCCTTGTTCTAAGAATGATAATTTAGACACTCAACCTTCCACCTCAAGTATAAGGTTGGTTGTTGTTCATAACAGCCCTTCAGTTCAACTGGCTATTGAACAACCAATCATAGAAGTTCCACAACCTGCTAATATTGATCTAGTAAATCCAGTTGTTTAGAAATTACTAGAAATTGTTGAATAACCATTTGATCAACACGTTCCTCAAGGGAATGTTGACACAACATTAAGAAGATATACTAAAATAAGGAAATCAGCAATTCATATTGATTATATTGTGTATTTACAAGAATCTAATTATTATATTGGAGCTGAGAATGATCCTAAATAGTTTTTACAAGTCATGAATAGTGATAAATCCAATTTGTGGTACAATGCCATGAAGGAAGAGATGAGTTCTATGCCATCTAACAAAGTCTAGGATTTAGTTGAGTTGTCTGATGGTGCGAGGGCCATTGGTTGTAAATGGGTCCTCAAAACTAATAAATATTCATTGGGTAATATTAAAAAATATAAAGTTAGACTCGTTGCCAAAGGATTCACTCAAAAGGAAAGAATCAATTACATGAAAACATTTTCTCTTACATCTAATGAAGATTCTCTTCATATTGTTTTGGCATTGGTTGCCCATTTTGGTATGGAATTACATCAAATGGATGTGAAAACGACATTCCTCAATGGGAAAACTGGAGGAGGAGGTTTACATGAAACAATATGAAAGATTATTCTCTAGTAAAGGTGAGCATTTGGTGTGCAAGCTTAAGAAGTCTCTCTGTGGCTTGAAATAAGCATCCTGCTAATGGTACTTAAGATTTCATGAGGTCATCTCTTCATTCGGTTTTGTAGAGAATGTCATGGACAAATATTAATATAAGAACGTCAGTGGGAGCAAAATTTGTTTCCTTGTGCTATATGTGGATGATATTCTACTTGCAACCAATGATAATGAGTTACTACATAAGGTGAAACAATTCCTCTTTAAGAGTTTTGACATGAAGGATATGGGTGAGGCATCTTATGTCATTGGCATTAAGATCCATAGAGATAGACCTCGAGGAATTTTAGAACTATCTCAAGAAATTTATATCAATAAGGTCCTAAAGAGATTTTGGATGAAATATTGTTCACCAAGAATAGCACCTATTGTGAAGGGTGACAAGTTCAATTTGAACCAATGTCTAAAGAACAATCTAGAAAGGGAACAAATGAATAATATTCCATATGCTTTTGTTGTCGAAAGCTTGATGTATACTTAGGTTTACACACGATCTCACATCACCTTTGTTGTGAGAATATTGAGAAGATATCAGAGTAATCCAGTATGAACCACTAGAGAGTTGCAAAGAAAGTGATGAGATACCTTCAAGGTACGAAAAGCTACATGCTTATGTATATACGAATTGATAACCTGGAAGTAGTCGGTTATTCGGATGCGGATTTCGCAAGTTGCGTTGATTCTCGAAAATCAACATCTAGATACATTTTTATGTTAGTTGGTGGAGCTATGTCATGGAGGAGTGCGAAGTAGACTTTGATTACTATTTCCACTATGGAGGCTAAGTTCGTTTCTTGTTTTGAGATTACCTCACATGGTGTATGGTTAAAGAGTTTTATTTCTAGGCTTAGAATTGTTGATTCTATTTCTAGGCCATTAAGAATATATTGCGATAATTCAGGTGCAGTTTTTATGGCTAAAAATGCCAAAAGTGACAGTTGAAGTAAACATATCGACATTAAGTATTTAGCCATAAGGGAGCGTGTTAAGGACAATAAAGTGATCATAGAACACATTATACTATCATTTAACTAAAGGCAGCCATCAATGAAGTATAATTATATAACTAAAGGGAATGCCATCATGTTATTTGAAGTATAAGGACGATTTTATAAACTCTTATTCTCTTGTAATGGGAATAGGTCCCATCATTTATTTGTCTATGAGAATAACATTTATCTTTGATTTTGGAATAAACATAGGGTTTATTCATTAAGATATGTTGTCACATATAGGCTAACATTAAAGAAATAAGAAGCATTGTGATATATGAAAGATATTACTCATTCTTAGAGAACATATCGCCATGATTCATGCATTTTGTTTCTTTCCTTTAAGCATAAAGTTTCAATGGATTTGGGTGGATAATCCGTGTAATGAAAATGTTGGGATCAAGTGGGAGAATATATAATGTTATCCCACATTTTTGGACCCATATTTTCTCTTTAAAGTAGTGGTTATTTCACATGTAGTTTATCCATGCTTCGTACCTCCTCGTGACAACTGCCCATCCGATAACCGCCTGTGCTCAAATTTGTACTCAAAAGAGAGAGAGAGAGACTTATACTGCAACTTCGTGAGAGCAATAGAGACTCTTCACTGAGAAGTCGAGATCGCAAGATTATAAATTCTCTTTTGATTCATAGTGGAAACTAGCCAGAAGGCTGTCAGTGTGGGAGAGTGGACGTAGGCTTGATCTAAACCAAACCACTATAAACCTTGTGTCTATTTTTCTCTTCCCTTAACTACTTTACTTTACTTTACTTTATTTGCTGCAATATACTTCTATGTTTTGAAATAATAGTTAAAGTCTGAAGTCTTACGCAAAGTCTATAGTCAACCAGACTCAGGTTAAAAGTAAAGTTTTTCACTGCATTTCCCAAAATCTGTTTTCACACCTATTCACCCCCCTCTAGGTGTTCTTACTAGCCCTTTCAAAACTTTCTTTGGTACCTAGATTTTCTCGGGTCCAGGAGTGTTAGTATTAAAAACAGTTCTTGCCCAATCTTTCTTAACTGGTCTCCAAACCTTGGGACAATCCTTCTCAAAATGTTATGAGCTTTTACACTTAGAACATCTTAGAGCACTTCGGCCAACAGATTTTACAAACACTTTTTGAAAATAATTTTTATAAAATGTTTTTGCAGGTTTTTGTTTAAGTCTCTCTTTTACTTTAGGAAAATCAATTAAAGGAATAGTCTCATTACTCATACCCAAACCAGACTTGTTAAAATAGGGTATTTGAGCTATAAGAGTTTTCTCTAATTTTTCTAATCCTTTTGAAAACCTTTTTGAAATATTTGAGATCTCCCTTTTTAAAACAACATTTTCTTTTAAGAAAGAACAGAATTTTCTTTCAAATCGTCAAAACTTCTTTTCAGATTTTCAAACTTTTCTTTCCAATAAACTTCCTATTGCCTGAGCTTAGAATTCTCCTTTTTTCGTTCAGAGATCCTTTTAAGAGAAGATTTAAGATTGAGGCAAAGTTCATCTATATACATAGAGACTTTAATAGGAATTTCAGAGTTACTAACCTCAATTTCTTTGTCAGAATATGAATCAGTGTCTATTTCTGATTCTGAGTCTAACTCTGAGTGAGCCATCAAACATATATTTGCAAATTCTCCTTCGCTTTCTTTACATTCGGTGTCACTCCAAGTTTCTGCTTTGAGAGCCTTTTTTGTATTTCTCAGACTTCCCTTTCTTCTTTTTCAACAAGGGACAGTTTGGTCTGATATGCCCATTTTTCTTACACTAGAAGCATATTACATCCCTGCTTGTTTCAGTTTCTTCTGTAGATTTTTTCTGGGAATTCTGCGAGCCTTGCTTCTTCCAATTGAACATTCTACCTTTTCTATTCAGTCTTCTAAATTTCTTTATCATGAGGGCCAGTTCTTCATCATCCATATTATCTTCGAAATCTGTATTATCAAAATCAATGTTAGATTTTAAAGCAATTGATTTCTTACCTTTTGGATCTTCTTCATCATTGATTTGATCCACTTCGTATGACTGAAGTGTGCCTATTAGTTCATCTACTGATAGAGGCATAATCCTTTGAGTCTCTTTGATTGAGGTCTTCACATGATTCCGGTCCTTTGAAAGTCCACGCAGTAGTTTGTTGACTTTCATTGGTCCAAAAATTGGTTGGCCTTAATAAGCCAGGCCATTCACAATCTCTGTAAAGCAACTAAACATATCAGAGATAGATTCTCCAGGCTTCATTCCGAATGCTTCATATTGTCCAAGCTAAATGTTTATTTTTGTTTCCATCACACGGTCAGTCCCCTCATATGTAACATAAGGTCTGTCCCAAACTTCTTTTACTGTTTCACAAGAAGAAATTCGATTATATTTGGTGGGAGACAAAGCACAATATAAAGAATAAATTGCTTTTGTGTCAAGAGCCTATCTCTTGGTAATTTCAGCTTATGTTGATTCATCAGCGTCGATCACTTCTTTCCCTTTGTCTGAAGCCGATGTTACTTTAGGATTGATTCCTTTTTCAACAACATCCCACTCCAGGGGATCTCTGGATCTGAGAAATGCTTTTATCTTATTTTTCCACACATTGTACTCATTTCCATCAAAATAAGGTGGTCTGGTGTTGCTCTGTCCCTCAACCAATCCTGGAGCCAGAATACTAACCATAGAAGATCTTTAGCTTTAGAAGTAAACACACTTCAACAAAATAAGCACACAAGCTCTGATACCAATTGAAAGGGCTAGTAGAACACCTAGAAGGGGGTGAATAGGTGTGAAAACAAACTTTAACAACTATTTCAAAACACATAAGTATATCACAGTAAATAAAGTAAAGGAGTTCGAGGAAGAGAAAAATAAACACAAGATTTATAGTGGTTCGGCTTAAATCAAGCCTACGTCCACTCTCCCACGCTGACAGACTTCTGGCTAGTTTCCACTATGAATTGAAAGAGAATGTTACAACACTATGATCTCGAATTTTCAGTGAGGTGTCTCTACTATTCTCACAAGATCACTCTCTAGAGTTTCTCACTTTTGAATACAAGTTTAAGCACTAAAAGATGAAGGACAAGAGAATTGGAAGTTTTAGACTTTGGAATTCTTCTTTCACGCTCTTTCCGAATGACTTGAAAAATCCCCTTAAATACTCCTCTATGCCTTATCAACCGTTGGCACTTTCCAGGGGAATTCTTCCAATCAACTCATTGGACAGAACAATCAAAGAGATCTTGAGCCATTTGAAGATTGAGATGAAAGCCCGTCAATCATGTTTGCCCATACAATCAGGATCTTGGTTTCCATAAGTAGATTCTTTCCAAATAAGCTTGCCTTCCAAAAATGATTTGCTTCTTCAAAATTGATTCCAATTAAGATAACCAATATGGTAGGTGATATTTTCACCCAGAAAGCCTGATATATCTTGTACATACTGAAACCTTTGAAGAAAATAATTTTGAGTTTGATTAAGTCTTCATTCTTGTGTTCAGTCTGAAACTTGTCAAAGTAGGCAGACTTCTGATGTAAGATAGACTTTGACACAGAAGTCTGGAAATGTTCATAATAGAACTTAGATAAGTTTTGTCGGCTTCAAAACATCATAGGAGTTTTCTCCAATGGTAGTAACTTCTATTGTATCGTTTGATTTATAGTAAAATTCTTTGTTGCTCTCCTTATGAATTCTAGTGTCCATTTATTTTCTTTTTCTATCTATTTTATTGTTTGATCTCTTGCTTTCGCAACAATTGGTATTAGAGTCAATAGTAGATGGGTCCATTCCGTTCCAATGTTTGGTGAATATTCCAAGAAAGGTTTCCCTGTTTGGTAAACATCTCAAGGAAGAAATATGGTGACCAACAGGATTTCCAAGTAGGTAGGTGTTGTTGTATAGCAACACAATCTTGATGGTAGCCTTCATGGTTTGGTCCGAAGAAAGATACTATGTGAAGGCAAGCCTGAGAAGGAGATTGTTGATGTGCACGTATGAGCAATTTTAGAAAAAACCTAATAGATAAGTCATATGGTGTGGAACAGTTAATATATTTCAATTAACCCGTAACTCACTAGCTTAAGCTTTTGAGTGAAGGTAAATCCATTTGTACATATTGACGTACTCAAACTTAGGTTTGCTTTTAGCAATCTCCTTGAGCAAAGATATTGCAACTTCTGCTACACTCTCCTAGTAAAGCCTACCAATCTTATCCAAATTTTAAAATACCAGACCTTACATGCATCCAATCCAATCACATAATCTAGATCAAATTCAGTAGGGATAAATGCATTCGAATTTCTAAAACTAGTCACAAGAATACAATCAGATCATAAAACTTTCAAAAACTGTAATTGTGACATCTCGAAAATTTACCCCCGTCTCAATAATATGAAATGGTTGTTTTGTCGACGCGCTTATGGTCATTCTACTCTGAGCTAGCCACTCACGAGTTAACTAATCTATTAGGTGAGACCATTAAGGGATATAAACACGACAGACTAGAGAATTTGATCAGAAATCGACTGCTCGACCATAATAATCGGCAATGGTCAATACAACACCGTTATGATCGAATTGCGATCGGATATAAGTCAATTCAATGGAATTGCATGGTCAAATTGTGGGTGATTATGTACGATTGTGATATTTGCGTCGAACGGCAGTAAACCGATTTTCTATTGATATTATACTCGGGACACGAAATTGAAACCTAGCGATTTTTATGACAACCAAACGTCGTCTACGAGTCGAAGATGCACAAACGTGGATCGAAAATTATCAACCACGAGTTGAACACGCTAAAATCCCTAAAAACAACCCGATAGGTTAGGTAGTACTAAAATCGCGTTCGGTCGATTTTGACCACGAAATCGAATTTGGTTTCGGTAATCGGACGTTCAAGCGTGTCACAATTCATTTATAGGACGTCGTCTCATCTTTCGGCGAATTTTCATAGAGTCGAAAAATTTTGCGGAAAATCAATTTTCGGACAAACAAAATAAAGGGAAATTCGGATGGGCTGAAGAAGGGCAATTTTCAACCTCCAAATTGGCTTTGTTTGTGGAAATTAGAACTAATTTCTAATTGGTTGGCCAATTGACTTTGAAGGATGAAGACTTCGGGGCTTTTGTCATGAGTGTTTGGATATTTTTTGGCTAGGCTCTCATTGGCTTAACATTTGACTTGCTCTCTCTCCCTCTTTCCTCTCTATTCTTCCATGCATTCACCCCCTCCCCCTGTTCAGCTGACCAGCTTCATCTTCCCCTTACTTCTTCTTCTTCATTTCTTCCATGTTGCAGCACACTCCACGCCCAACTCCAACCCACCACCTCACACCCGCCATAGCCAGCAGCCAGCTCACCGTCCCACCTCAACACCGCACATCCACCTAACATCCAGCAGCTCCGTCTGGCATTCCACCCAACGGCACCACCAACACCAAGCAGCCACCTTCACGCCTTAGCCCAGCTTCGTTCGACGCCAGCTCGTTTCCACCGAGCTGTTGTCTGCCCAGCTCGTTTCACCCTGTCGCCCATGCCCGCCCGTCCAACCGAGCAGCCACCTTCCAAGACCAACCCACCACAGCCCCGCAAGCAACCAACCAGCCTTCCACAAAACCGAGCCCTCCTTAGCCGTGAGCTTGTAGGGCTAATTTCAGCCGCCATTGAGCTCCATTGGAGACGCGATTGTCGCGAGTTCTCACCGATGTCGTGTTGCCATCGCTGTGAGCTCACCGCCATCCTAATCTAGTGCGTTAACTCCCTAATCCTTGATTAGGTTGTTAATTACGCTTATGGGGTTAGATTAATGTTAATTAGCTTTAGTTAGGGTAACTAGCTTTGTTAGGTTAGTAACTTGGTTAGGTTAGTTTAGTTAGCTTGGTTAGGTTAGTTAACCATGGTTAGTTAATTAATCATGGTTAGGTTAATTAAGTGGATTAGTGTAATTAGTGACGGATTAGCCGTTTTGCAGAATTTTACGCTCGTTCTTATGGATGGAATTTTGTGTGATTTTGATGGCTTATATGTGCAATTGATTGCTTGATGGTAGTTGTCGATTATTATTGCAAAACTCAATTTTATGGGCATTTACATAGAAAAATGCTAGGTGTCGGGTTTCGACGCCAATTTTTATGTACTATATAAAATTGTGGAGTTTTAAAATGAGAGCATACTACATTTAATGGTTCAATTTAAATACGTGACCATACACGATTATTTTATCGAGAATTTTTAATACGAATAAAAGGTTGCCAAGTTCAATATTTGAAAACAAGGTATTTGGACGCAAAGCACGGTGTTATTGGCTAAGTATGTGCTCGTATGGTCACTATCGTAACCCGTCACCCGACAAGAGACGGGGGGCGATGCATGATTAAGTTCGGATGCCCCACGTCAATGGATGCCAAGTCGCAGTGGAGGCCGGGCCGATGCTCCTTTATAGAATGCCGTCTAGGCGTGTAGTGCTAGACGTTGCTGTGCCCGACGAAGCGGAACGATGCCCGGTTATGCCGAATGACTGCCGACTGTTGAGTTGGCCATGGCCGATGAGTCATAATAATCTAAACATGCCTGAATGGTTGTGATAGTTGCACCTGATTATTGGGCAAAATTGTGTGGCGCGATATAAGATGTGTCATAAAGGTTTTACCTTATAATAGGAACCCATGTGAATATTTGAAGGATGAAATCATGTGTTCCAGTTATTAATTACGCTTGTTGCATTAATAATAGTATATGTGATGCACTAACATGCAGGAACACGCCGAGGCAATGTGAGTTTTTAATGGTATGTGTTTAGGACCACCTTCGAGGCAATAAACGGGGTTTAGAGTTTTGACTCACTAAGATTTATCTCACCCCGTCGTGGTTAACCATTTTTCAGGTCCTTAGTATGGAGATACGTCCCGTTCGTTTTGGGTGTCCGTGACACATAGACTCAGAGTCTAACTTCTTCCCATTCCCGGGACCACCCGGACCCGTGAGTTAGTGGTGACCACGATTTGGGTCAATGAGGGCCTCCTTCATCTAGTGCCTCATCGTTTCAAAGCGTGGTTCATTAACAAGCGCAACGGTGCTCGAGAGGGTCCACTGCAAGGTTTTAATGGACCTCCCGTCAAAACCGAGGATGAGGAGGTAGCTCACCCCATGGACATCGACATCCCAAATGGTGTCGTGGAGGATCTAGCGCCCGAGTCAGAGGGATCCGAGGTGTAGGGTGCCTAAGACCTCTTTTTGGGACTGACTTATGTATATAAACTTGTAGGGCTAATTTGGTATGTTTATAAATAGTAGTTTGTGAAAAAGGTTGCGTGTTTTTACTATCCCTGTGTTTGATTGTTGGCCGGGTGTTTATTTAATTCGCTTCCGCATATGCTTAATTGAAAGATAAAAAGAATGGGTCAGCAACGCGTCTTGAGACATCGCATTTTTAATCGACCGCTGAGGGATGTGCACGTTGTCACGCCCTGATCCTTCGAGCGCATGCCCATCCCTCTACGGTCGATTAAATAGCAACGTCCTAGGACGCATTGCCAACCCATTCGATTTTAATGCACATGCGGAAGTGAATAATTAATCCCCATACAACAACAAGATGGGATAGAAAAGTAGGATCACAATTTTCTCGAAAACCAAACCACACTTATATATATACATAACAAACCATGTCATATATAATACAAGCTGATATAGAGATGCAAAGTCTACAAAACAGGGGTTTTTCATAAAACTACATATCCTCCTCCTCCTCCTCCTCCTCCTCCTCCTCCTCATTTGAGCCTTCAACTGAATACTCTAGAGTCTCGGGTTCTAATAGATCCGGGTCTACCACTGAACCACCTGGAGGGTCAACCGTACCCTTTCTAAAAGCAACCTCCAACACATTAAAAAGGAACCTCGGACTCCGGTATGGGCCCTTCTCTCTATCCATTCCGCTCTTGGCAATACCATGACCTGTATTGATGGGGCACCCTTTTGGGTAGACCCGCATCGACTCAGACCATGGATCTCACCAACTCATATACCCATCCCCTTGGGTCTTCATGAAGCGGGATGAAACACTTCTGCTATGTAACCATCTTGGGCTATCCAAAATGCTCGGGAGGAGCTGTCATCTAGGGACCTGAAATTGTTATCCCACAACGGGGTGAGACAACGTCTTAGCAAGTTCACCCCTTAAGACCCAACTAGGAAGAAAATACGCCCTAAAGGCTACCTAAACACAAGCACGGGTCAAAGGACTCACCTTGCCTCAGTTCCTTCCTGCAAGTCTATACAATTTGTAAATTCAACAAATCACTTCGATACGCCAAAGCATCAATTCAGATCAAGCCATCGATCAATCGAACTAGTCAATTCCATGTCATTAAGACCATTTCTCGGTCAATCCAATCAATACTATATATCCAGTCCGATCACATCAAGGACTGCTCACCCTAAGCTGAAGATAGACGGAAATACTCGCCAAAAGCTGACAACCACGTATACTGCTCACTCTAAGCTGATACATCCAAGCCCTCGGGCTAATATAGTATACGGCTAATGCTCACCAAAGCTGTGCGGTACTTAATTACTCACCGAAGTTGTGTGATACTTAATTGCTCACCAAAACTGTGCGATACTTAGGGTATACTGCTCACTCTAAGCTGATGTATCATGCCCGCAGGCTGATGTGGTATACCATTCTACTCAACCAACCATTGTACCACTTTTATCATACCCGATAAAAATAATCGTGTAGGTACACAATCGACTTCAGCCAAATATATCTTATCTTTACTTTCAAAACTCCCACCATTTACATAGTTGATAAAAACATTTTTGGCACTATAAACCGACGCTTGGTAATTTTCTAATTAAATATTGAAGTTAATAAATTTTGGGATAAATACCCAAAATTGCAAACAACACCCAATTTACACCATCCAGCACTCAATTAAATAAACAAATCACACCACTGTAATCAGCAAAAATTCCGATCACTGGCTATCTCGGTCTAATTTCTGGAAAATAATAATTAATTAACTAATTTCGAAAATTAATTATTAAATATCCAAAAATGCAACTTAGGCCGGAAAAGTCTAATTAAATACTGAAACAAGCCCGGAAAAATTCCGAGACTCGTTAATTAAATACTACAATCTGTCTACTTGCTAATTACACTACTCTATCCACCTAACATGCAATATCGATTAACTAAATTGCTAATACATTCTAACTAACCACATAATCCCTAATTAACTTAAACTAATCAACCATTAAGCATAATTAACTTTCCTAAGTAGGAATTAGTGAGTAAACTCACTTGATTAACAATCCGCTCGGACCACAACGATGGAGACATGGAGAGGATCGACAAACTCCGAAGCGGGTGCGCCTTTCGAGGTCAGGAAGGGCACAAAAACGGGCCAAACAGTGCTGGAAATACCCACTCTGTTTGGTTATGATCGGGGACCAAGAAGACTGATCCAATGGTTGGTTAAACTAGAAACGAGCATGGTGAGGCTGTTGCGGCTTGGACGGGTGAAGGCGGTGGTGTACGGCGACGGTGGAAGCTCCGACGGGCTCCGACTGAGCTCGGCACGACCGGAGGAACTTCAAACTGGGCAGCACGACAACGGAGGTGGCTAGACGATGCAGCAGGTGCAAAGCAACGCGTGCGGGGAGTAGGTGTGAGCAACAACATGTGGCGGTGCTCCAGGCTTCGGCTGGCATCGAAGGTGAAAGGAGGGTGAGCTGCTGGTTCTTATGGGCTGCTGGAAGCTTCAAATTTGCTAGAGATGGGGGTGCTTGACGAGCAATGGAAGAGGGAGGGGACCGACTGCAACAAGGGGGGCCACCTTGGTCACTCTCTCATCTCTTTGTCCCCTTGGTGTGTCCCACCAAGCCAGCTAGGTTCCTCAGCTAATTTTCCAGCCACAATTCTTCCTCTAGAAGTCTTGAGATGGTCCAAATGTCGAGTCCATGGGGGAGCTACGAATTTGAGTTGGATTTTCCCCAAATTGGACCAAAACCTCACTTGCAATAAATAAATTTGGCTCCTATAAATTCCACCGACGTATCCTCGATCAAATTGGCATTTTTCCTCGCCAATATAACCTACTTGTATCCCAATTTCGCAATAAAAAAATGGTCCTCTAATTTTCCGGTCGAAAACGGCCCTATCTTGATTTTTTCCGCCAAAATCTCGGTTTGTAGAAAAATCTTCGAAAGGTGAGTCAACGTTCCTAAAATGACTCGTGATATGACAAAACTTTCAATTTCTAAAATTGGATTCAAATTTACGGTTAATTTCAATCTGATAATGTGACATAGCCTACCAGATAACTTTCATAAATTTTTAGTGCAAAAGACCCGTGGTCGATTTTCTTCAAGCCACAATGAACCTCTTCGACACATTGGCGACTCTCGGTTGTCGTGAAAATCTTGAGGTTTCAAATACAAACACAAGGTACCAAAATGATAGAAAAATCAGTCTAGTGCCAATCGACGAGAATTTTTCAATTTGGTGGAATCACCCACATTTAACCACACATCTCAATCGAACTGACCTATCTCTAATTTCTAATCGATCTTTACTATGCCGTAATGATATCTACAGATAAGCACGGTTGAGTCGTCGATTCCTGATCGAATTCTCAAGTCTATTGCGTTAAAATTCCCTAATGACTTCCCTAGATAGTCTAGTTATCTCAGGAGTTATCAGTTCTGAGAATAGCATTATAGAAACGTCGATGAAAGGCCCGATTTATTTAATTGAAAACAGAATTGAAAATTTCAGGATGTCACACGCGTACCAAGGGTTCGGGGCGTGACAGTAATTAAATCATTTAACTTGTCATGAAATGTAATCAAATCCTAAAATTTATCAAATCGATCCTTAAAACTTTCAAAAAGTACAATTAAGTCCTAAAACTTGTCATAAAGTGCAATCAAGTCATAAAACTTTTAAAAAATACAATCAAGTCCTTGTCAAATTAATCCAATTAAGTCCTTATGTTAATTGTACTTTTTAAAAGTTTTATAATTCGATTACACTTTCATCGCAAGTTTTAAGACTTGATTACATTTTTAAAAGTTTTAAAACTTGATTGCAATTTCGTGATAAATTTTAAGACTTTCAATGGACGTATCCCAATTTAGTATTATGCACTAAGTTCATAAAGTACCATGTCCGTAATAAAGAGTGAGCACGTTTTATTATTTTTTTTATCTAATTACATCGTTTGGTTCTGAGGAGGGTGGTATGAGAGGGAGGTTTAAACACTTTTATTAGTATGTTCATGAGAGGCAGCTAAACTGCAATTACACTTAAATAAATTAAGGGGAAAAAGATCAAATGTTTGTTTAAATGCAGATGCGTTGACCAAATCCATGTTCTATATGCTGTTTTTTTTTTTTTGTCGGTCCTACTCTACGCCTATTCTAACGCTCACTCTTAGACTTTTGCCCTGCCTCATTGTAGGGCGTGGGAGTCGAAACCCACTCCTAAAATTAATTCGTCCTTACCCCAACCCCCCTGAGAAAGTGGGGATTCGAAGCCCCCACCTCCCCCTTCCAAGTTGGAAGGGTGGCCACTGGGATAAACCCCAGTGGTTCTATCTGTTGTTTAAAAAAGTTGTTTGCATTCGAGGATTCCCTGAAAATACGCTAATGAGGAAAAGTATAAAATTAGGGGGAAAAACTAAAATGAGCATGAAAATTAGACCAAACTTTAATATTTATAAATCCTGGTTTCACATGATCTATTTTCTTCTTCCTTCCGACAGTCCGATTATTATTCAAATCGATTAGCTTTTGTTTTGACAAATGCAGGAGAAAAACAAAATATGTTTGGAATGACGTGGCTTGTGCTAGTTTTAATTGATTTTGCGTACTTATAGGGGATTCTATTTTCATAAAATAATTTACCCTAGAGCTCCGATTATTTGCAGTTTCTTCTGTTTCAGTATAATTAGGGTCTGCTAATGACTGTATGAACATATTTTACGAGGATGGCTACAATTTTCAAGACACCGATCATACACTTTACAGATGGTTAATGTAATAAAAATTATAACGTTATCTTAATTAGTTATTTGGCAAGTACTATTGAAGCATTTACTAACAAATTCCATGTCTCAATAACCTTTTTTTAAAAATGCTTTCCGGGATTGTAGGCGTTTGGAGCTGCTATTGTATGAACCACAAGACCCATAGGGTCATTTTAGTTTGAAAACCCAAGCGAAAATATTCAAGCACAAGAAGTTGAGCGGAAAATCCAGGGGCATGGATGGATGGGGCCTAAAAGCCATTCTTGTACCAAGGTATGACAGCCCATTTACAAGCTTCTTTGAGATATAACGGTCTTTTTTTTCTTTTCTTTTTTTGGGTCCAGAGATACAAATAGTAATGTTGACGAGCTCAATAAGAGTAAATAAATAAGTTAAACATATGCAATCATCTTATAGCTACTTGTAAACAAATCCCTTTATTTCGAGCTGTTGAAATTCAAGTCGGCGGAAGACGACTTACCTTTATCCGATGCGCAAACAACAATTAACCCAAGAACGAACGTTGAATTGCGAATGAATCATGAACAAAATTACTTCACCTTGGTTTGAATACAATCACAAGGAAAGCATTCGATTTTCATAGCGTAAATGCCGATCGTTCTTGTAAAACTGAAATGGAATGCCTTCTTCTTCTTTGATGGAAAGGGAGAGAAATTTGGTGCGTTTATTCTGCCAACTATTCCAATGGTTGTCTACCAAAGACATTTATAAAACTCCCTTCATACCCTTTCAAAGAGGTGCCTTTCCATCATAGCTTATCAAGGCCAAATGGTGCGTTCCAATCGCACCTCATCATAGGCCAAACGATGCGTTCCAATCGCACTCCATCATGGACGTACTAGCTAAAGTACAACATCTCCCACTCGGACATGATGGGCTTGATAGCGCTCTATCAAGAATATAAGGCATTCAACATTCATCAACTTTACAAAACAATTCATACTAGCAAATAAGCCGTGCGACCAGTGAGTACACCTGCACTTGGGAGCTCAAATTATGCACTTGTTAAGGATGACATAATGGCTACAACCCCAAAAAGAAATATAAAATCGATGTCTCACAGTGCCCCAGACATATATTGTTACATCAATTCAAGTATACATATCCCTTAAAGGCTATACTTGATTATTCTCAAAACACCATGTGTTTACAATTATATCCGCAACCACATAAGGCGATATAATTGGTCGACCAGTAAATACATGTGATAGATGTAAAACAACAATAGTCTTCCTTCGCACTCATGTCTCTCTCCATTTCAGAACAATTGCTTTCCTAGACACGTCCCATAAAGCCATATCTATTCATGACCGTCGGTAACATGCTAAAGTAGCAACATTGATCTTTCATTTCAAGAACATAGTCAGAAGTAACATAGGGCACAAATTGAGGTAAATTATAAATTACCTCAAAGGCTCACATGATGAGTAAATAGGGATAATTTTACTCACCTTCCCTTGTCAGTCGTACAATGCACATGTAGTATGAATTACATGCTATAATGGATTTCTCTTTTTATAAGAGCGTATGTCATTTATTAAATATATCCACTATACAGATCTTAGCCTAAACATAGTCACGTGCTTCTCACGTACTCATGTTTAGCTCGAGTGCTATATCAGCTCGCTTTCTATAGCGCCCAATTAAGTACTTGCATCCGGCATCTTATAGGCATACATGATTGTGGGACTATCATGTTCGGTCTTATTATAAACAAATCACAGACCTCATCTTGACTCCAATCAAGGCGATATATTTTATGTACCAGACTTGCTCTTCAGCATTTATTTGTACATAACGTCTCATCTCAACGTGCTAACTATAGCATTTGAGGTGATTGCTCGTGTGAGTGAGCCAATCATTGCCTGCTGACATACTTTTCAATAATATATGTGTGTATGTGCTAGTCTCATAATGAATTTGTACTTCTTAATAAAACATCAAAGTCACTAATAGACAAACAAGTACAATACACATGTCCACATATACATAAAACAATGATCCTCTACAATAACACATATCACATTCTACGCAATCCTAGTGACATCCTGTGGGTCAAGAATATGTCTCTAGGAATAGCCTTCGTAAATGGATTAGCAACCATTCTATTGGTTGAAATGTATTGTAGGATCACTTCTTTCTGCGCTATAATATCTCTGATAAAGTTGTTCTTTATGTCAATGTGCTTTGTCCTTCCATGATACTTGGGATCTTTCACATAGGCAATGGATGCTTGACTATCGCAATAAACTGTCACCGGTTTTGGAACTTCAGTGACAGTGGCTAAATTTTCCAAGAAACGTTTTAGCCATACTGCTTCTTACACTGCGGCAGAACATGCAATAAATTCAGCCTCCATAGTAGACAAGGCCGTGCATGTCTGTTTCTTGCTATTCCAAGAAATTGCACCTCCATTGAGCAAGAACGTATATCCAGAAATCGATTTACGCTCATTCAAGTCTCCACCCCAATCAGCATCTGAATAGCCAAATAGGCGTAAATCATTCCCTTGGTAACAAAGTCGATAGTCCATAGTGCCCTTCAAGTATTTCAGGATCCTCTTCACTGCTTTCCAGTGTGCTTGACCGGGATTTGATTGATATCAGCTCACCAATCCCACGGCATAACATATGTCAGGTCGAGTACACATCATAGCATATATTAAACTTCCGACCGCACTAGCGTAAGGAACGGTTTCCATTACTTTATTTTCTTTTGGAGTCTTAGGACACATCTCAGTACTTAGGCCTTCACCTTGCATGACGAGGGTATCAATGGGATTACAGTGCTGCATATTGAAACGTTCAAGAATCTTCAAAATATAAGACTCTTGTGATAAAGTAAGGAGTTTCCTTATTCAATCTCTTTCGATCTTAACTCCTAATATATAAGCAGCTTCTCCCATGTCCTTCATTTCAAAATTGGAAGACAACCATTCTTTTATGGTGATAACCAAAACCTTGTCATTTCCAGCCAACAGAATATCGTCCACATAAAGTGATAAAATCACAAATTTATCTTTGGACCGCTTGACATATACACAGTGATCTTCTTCGATCATCGTGAAATCAAAAGTTGTTATGGCTCAATGAAAACGAAAATACCACTGTCTAGATGATTGCTTAAGGCCATAAATTGAGCAATGAAGTTTGCAAACTTTATGCTCTTGACCTTTAGCTATGAAACCTATTGGTTGTTTCATATAGATTTCCTCATATAGTTCTCCATTGAGAAATGCCGTATTTACATCCATTTGATGTAATTCAAGGTCCAAATGTGCAATGATGGCTAGAATAAGGCGTATTGAGGCAAACCTTACAACTAGTAAAAAGGTTTCCTCATAGTCTATACCCTCTTGTTGAGTATAACCTTTCGCCACAAGGCAAGCCTTATACTTTTCAATGGATCCATGTGCCCTTCGCTTAATCTTAAAGACCCATTTGTTTCCAATGGCCTTACGATTGGGTGGTAGATCAACCAAGTCCCAGACATGATTTGCCCTCATTAACCCAATTTCATCTTCCAAAACTTTTCTCCATTCTTCCTTATCAGAGGATGAGAGAGCTTCTTGAACAGTCTTAGGCTCAACATCGTCTTTCTAAGCAATCATAAATGCTTCCCCTTCAATCTCAAAACGACGACGAGGAATGCTTTTACGATTACTCTTATGCAACTGAATTTCTCTTGAATTCAATTTACCAAACGATGCAACACTACCACTAGGTCTTGCATGTTGAGGTAAATCTTCATTTCCCTCTACAACATTAGTGGGTGTGTTATTAGGATCTTCCATCTATATAATTGGAAATCATTATCAATCTCACCTCTATTAGGAAAATCGTTCTCCAAGAACGTGACATCTCGTGACTCCATTTCAGTCACACTCCCATCAACTTGTTCACCTATGAACACATACCCTTTGGAGTGTTCAGAATATCTTATAAAGATACATTTCTTCCCTCTAGGACTAATTTGCCATATTTATGGGAAGAATCATGAACGTAAGCTGCACATCCCCATGAACGTAGACTACTTAAGTCTAGTTTTCTACCAGTCTATAATTCATAAGGGGTGGAAGTAACCGATTTTGAGAACACTCGGTTAAGTACATAGGCAACAGTCAATAATGCATCTCCCCAACAGGAGATAGGTAAATTTGCTTGTGCCATCATAGACCTAACCATTTTCAATAGGGTTCTATTCCTTCTCTCAGCTACCTCATTTTGTTATGGAGTACTAGGAATAGTCAATTGTCATATAATTCCCTTTTCATCACAAATAGCCTTGAATTACTCCGATAGATACTCATGTCCACGATCGGTTCTCAATGCCTTTATCATTTTGTTCAACTGATTCTCTACCATCGTTATATATCGTCTAAAACAATCTAATACTTCTGACTTATGGGAGATCAGAAAGACATAACCAAAACGCGTGAAGTCATCTATGAAAATGATGAAATATGAGGCTCCATGCCTCGCCCTCACATTCAAAGGACCACAAATGTCAGAATGTATGAATTGCAATGGAAATTCAACTCTAGTCCCTTTACCGAATGGTTTTCTAGTTGCTTTTCCCGCTAGACAATGTTCACATACAGGTAGATCAACATTAGTGAGTGACCCTAAAAGGCCTTTTCTAGCTAATCTTTGCATTCTTTGCAACCCTATGTGACCTAATCTAGCATGCCAAGTACTTGCATCAATCTCAACATTACTAGAAGATGCAATTAAAGAAAAACAATCATTAACATTAACATTGTACTGATCATAGTCAATGTCTAACACCATAAAACCATTCAATACATGACCTGAACCATAATAAACTGTTCCATACAAAATGTCAACACCATGAAAATTTAATACATAACCTAGGCTAAGAAGAACAACTACGGAGACCAAGTTTCGTGGAATATCCGGAGCATAGAGAACATCATGTAGGAATAAGCTTCGACCACCACGTAAAATTAATTTACATGTGCCGATACCCTTCACTTCAACTCTTGAGTTATTCCCAACATCTATCCATCTTCTTCCAGGCTATATCCAACAATACTCCACAAATGCTTCTCGGTCTCTAGCTATGTGGTATGTTGCTCCTGAGTCTACAGTCCACATTGGATGAGATTCAGCAAGCATTACAGTACTAGAAACAAAAGCATTACTTAAAGTAATGAAGTAATAGGGTACCTCTTTCGGCTCAATGCATTCACGAGTAAAGTGACCCATCTTGCCACAATTGTAGCACTTCATCTTGGCCTTGTCCTTCTTCCCACCACGCTTCTTGCGTTGGAAGGTCTTAGCCCTTTTAGGTGCCTGATCAACCTTCTTCCCTTTGTTGTTGAATTGAGAATTCCTTTTGCGCTTGAAGCCCGAAACTTTGCGCGAACTCGATTCAGCAACATAAGCATGAGTAGAGGATCTCGCAGCCTCTAAGTGCTCATCCTCTAATTCCAAATGACGCGCTATATCATCAAAAGTGACAATATTCTCATTATGCGTCATATTGATCTTCATATACTCCCAATTGTCAGGAAGAGACCTTATAACAGCCTGAACCTGTTGTTCATCAGTAAGGGAGTGACCTGCCGACTTCAGCTCACGAATCATATTTGACATCTCCCAAAGATGCTGCCTCATCGTTACATTTGGGCGCTTTCGGTATGTGTCAAACTTGATGGTGAGTCTCCTCAGCTTATTGGCATATGTACCCCCAAACTTATCTTTCAAGGCAACCCACATTATATGAGCTTTATCATAACTTTCAAACTCACACACGAGATTATCTTGCATACAGCTCAGCAACGTGATGTGAGCAATGCTATTCTTCTTTTTCCAAGCTTGATAAGCTTCTAGATCTCTCCTGTGTTGAGCTGAAGTTCCTTGCTCAAGTTCATCCATGGTGTGGTTGAGGGTTTCCAAAACCTCTTGCTCCTCAAGGATGTACTGAACATTTCGGCGCCAAATATCATAATTGTCACCGTTCAGCTTCTCACCCTTATTAAGGTTAGCCACAATGGTCTTGGATGTCGATGGCATAATCAATTGCTATAACACATTGACATAATAGACGCAAAATCAATACTAGCACATTTTTCAGAGTAACACACATATTTAATTTTGCAGCAAAAACAAACTAAATTAATGATAATTCAACAAAAGACATAGAAACAAAAGTCCACTATGTTCCCAATCAACTTCTTTGTACGATTGTTCTATTATCATTAATTAGTTTAATTTGCGCAAATTTTAAATTCTAGGTGAGAACTCCTTTGAATTCTACCAACCTACAAACTCCCACTATAAAAAAATAATTACATGACCTCATGTAATTTCTACATTTTTTCATTAACACAAAAGCATAGCATGATATAAACCAACATACAAAAAACAATCATGCTGCAACTACAATCAAATCCGCAATTCAAGATCTAACGAAAAAAATAAGGATTTCCTACAATTGTTCGAATTTTCATGAAACTAGTAAATTGCAAGTATATTAAACTAAATACATGCTACCATCGAACCAAGCTTTACACAACATATATGACACCATATTCATATAAGCAAGCTACCGTATTTCCAAAACCACAAGAAAATACATATCAAAAAGAATAAACGGTGCATTTAAAATCCCAAAATGTGCGTACTTAGGGTTCCCTACACATTTTCATACCTTAAAAAATTCAAAAATAAAAAATAATTATACCACAGTGTAAAGCACATTCATACGAACCCAACGCTACCGACCACGCTCCAATCGGACATCGCACGCGCCCACATGCACCGCCTGAGTGTGCAAAGTATGTGGCAAACACACCAGCGAGTCCAAAGGACTCCTAGCCGGTCCAACCGGTCCGACCGGTCCAACCGTTGACCAATCCAACCGTCAACCGGTCCGACCTATCCAACCGTCGATCGATTCGACCATCGACCAATACGACCGTTGACCGATCAACGGTCAGGTCCGGTCGGGTCCACAAGTCGGGTCGAGTCGAGTCACGGGTCGGGTCGCCGATCGGTGACCGGCCGGCCAACTACCGCCAGCGATGACGTCATCGATGAGGTCATCCCAGCAGTTACCAACCGTTGGATGACGTCATCCATGGCATCATCCGTGACGTCAGCACGCGTCGGTTCGCCAACGCGCGCGTGACATCTTGCACCGGTTCACCTGGCGTGCCCAGCACGTGGAGTGCGTGGCGCCCATGCACCGTGGCTTCTGGCCACGCATGTGGGCGCGTCCAGCGTCTTCTGTCGGCATTCGACCCACCATTGGACTCGTCTCAACGAGTACTTTCACCCTGCATATTTCAAAATTGATTTTGGCCAAAAAATATTTCAAAAATTGGCCAAAACCACACGGATGCACGCGACGCCGAACCCGTTCTTCGCTTTGGTTCGTTTTTCAACAATTCATATATCAATTCCTATTAATAAACATCCAACCAGTGTAGATATCATACTCTTGATCTCGATATCAAATGGTAAACTGGAAAATTCGATGAAAAACAAGGCAGAAACCACGACGAGGCTCTGATACCAATGTTGGAATTCAAGTCGGCGGAAGACGACTTACCTTTATCCGATACGCAAACAACAATTAACCCCGGAACGAACGTTGAATTGCAGATGAATCACAAACAAAATTACTTCACCTTGGTCTGAATACAATCACAAGGAAAGCATTCAATTTTCACAGCGTAAATGCCAATCGTTCTTGTAAAACTGAAATGGAATGCCTTCTTCTTCTTTAATGGAAAGGGAGAGAAATTTGGTGCGTTTATTCTACCAACTATTCCAATGGTTGTCTACCAAAGACATTTATACAACTCCCTTCATATCCTTTCAAAGAGGTGCCTTTCCATCGTAGCTTATCAAGGCCAAACGGTGCGTTCCAATCGCACCTCATCATAGGCCAAACAGTATGTTCCAATCGCACCCCATCATGACATACTAGCTAAAGTACAACACAAGCATTATTCATTATGTCAGAAAATAGCAATAAGGTAAAATATCGTATTATCTCAATAGAGTTCCCGAGCGGGAATTAGAATTATGAAATTTAGAGATTTTTAACTGTTAAAGTTCTCTATAAGCCACACTGAATTTTGATCAGTGGGCAATATATCATTTTTTTTTGTTTTTATCTTAAGAGAGTTCCATCAAACTTTCAAGTACCCCCAGTCTCACTTCCCTCTCACCGCACGCTGATGCCCCTCGCCGATGAGCCCGTCGTTGTGGATGACCTCTCTCTCTCTTTCTCACGCTTGTTGCTCATGGCCATGCGACTTATTACAGTTCGAGGAAATTCTCCAATAAAGTCTCCAGCCAGATTGGATACATTCCTCCACCCTCAAATGACTCGCCAGTTATAACTTGAGAATACTTCTTGATCACGGACTTCTATATATTCTATGATATGCATCTGTCTCGTGTCATACGTTAATGTCAGGCACAAAAAGCAAGTGAGTCAAAGCAAAGATGATCATACTCAATCTCAGATTATCGACTCTAGTACTCTCTTTTACACAATCCATAAAGTGACGAATGCTCGCGAAGATTTTTTCCCTTCTAAGGAAGATAAGGACATCTCCAAACACTCGAGAGATTGACCCAAAGGACACTCCAAAAGGGATATGGGAGGGGA
Source organism: Eucalyptus marginata (assembly GCA_014182565.1). Classification (NCBI taxonomy): domain Eukaryota; kingdom Viridiplantae; phylum Streptophyta; class Magnoliopsida; order Myrtales; family Myrtaceae; genus Eucalyptus; species Eucalyptus marginata. The sequence goes on along the minus strand of CM024588.1, from coordinate 12,768,339 downwards.
AAAATTGAAAAGGATAAAAGTATATGCCAAATCATGATTTAGAAAAAGGTGTCAAGATCGAAGAGTAGGGATGTCCCCTGGATGTTGCCGCAAGCCCCCGCCGCCCTGACCCTACTTTTGGCCGCATTAACCTTCTCAAATCACGGATAGTATTCAATTGAGCCCGTCCTCCCAAATAAGTCTAGAGGAAATTCTATAATAACTCAAAAAAGTCGTGGGTCTTGCGTAAAAATGAAATTTCCAATCCGACCATCTTTATAGCATGAAAAAGAAAATTTGAAAAGGGACTTTGATCTCGAATTTTCTTTGGAAATATTTCATGTAAATCCATATATATTTGTCAGATTAACTTTTAAGATTTATGCCTAACTAATCGATAAAATCATTATTAAAAAGTTAGAAGTTAGTTTATAAAATGTATCGTGCTTGTCACAACATAATCTTCTTAATTTTACCGAATTTGAGTTCATAATTCTAGAATAGATCAACTTTCATGTTTTTAAATTAGCAGCAACATATTAGGTTCACTTGGTGAGTATCTTATGATTATATTCCTGATGGTCTCCTTTTGCGGATTAGATGAAGGAACTAATTTCCCAATTAATAGAATGCCGTTGACCAAGTTGGTGTGGAATTTAGGTATTAACCGATCCTATTTCTAGATGTCTGATGATTTCTTCACCATAACCCTTTTAGCAGATCAAGCTGTTGTCATCCTTCTTCTCTCATATCGATTTTCTAGAAATGATCATTGGATGTTATTAGGTGACGGTCCAAGGTGATGACGAATCGTGTAAGGATCATACGCATGTTATTCACGAATTAAAAAGTACCAACCGTGGTCAAACAAGCTGCCTCTTCAGCTCTATGTCGAATTTAAAAGATAATCTCTAGAAAAACACGGTTTCAAGCGGTTAGATAGCTCGTGAAATTTATTTTCTTTTTCAGGACTCGTGCACCAAAATAAAGTCCTTTCAAATCATGAGAAATAAAATAAAATAAAAAGTGGGATTCGGTGATAATCTGTGGTCCTTCACAAAAAGGGACAAGTTGGTTCACATTATTAAAGGTAGTGTTGATGCACGTATGTCTACAATCTGGTTGGCTGTTCAATGATTATTTGTCCCACATAACTTTATACCGGAAAATGCGAACATGAGTTTTGAAAGCAAACACACAGAAAATCCAGGACAAGCTTATAAGTTATAGGAACCTTACCCAATTACAAAGAACTTAAAATTCGATTTGATTTGGACCTACTACTACCAACTGAGCATTCAAGATGAAGAGGTCCTCATTTTCTTTCCAGCTCAGTATAATAAATTAATACTATATTTCGATTGTGGTGGTTTTAAAGGACAATTAGGAGGCTTGCATCTTGAATACATACGTAAAGGAATAAAGCACCTTGTATATCCATTTTGATGACTATGCTGACTTTACCATATATTTCCAACCTATTGAGAACTTGAAAATACAAATAAAACTTAGCATGCGGGGGAAAAAAGTAGTGCACTACATATTTTCCGCTGGACATGGATCCTCCCAATATAGAATTACAAATCGATTGTGTGTTTACAGTACCTCAAGAACAACGAATATTGTTATTTGTCACTAACGTAATATGATTTAATGCTCGGGGAACAAAAAGTTTGTAAGGATGGATTATAGAAAGACTTAAGTGACCTACATCATTTGCTTGCTGTCGTGATTTAAGCTAAAACGACAAGTTATGTATCATCGCCTAGAACTTTGTATGCCAATCTTGGTCGATCTTTTTAACCAACCATAACTCTCCCCTTGAAAATTTAGTAATTATCTGCCGCTGGATCTCAAGAAAAAAAAAATGACGTACGGTGGGTTAGATATCAATTGCTGTCGTCATACCCTTGCCCCCTTTATTCAGAAAGAACAATATTCTTTATCGACGACCATCGTCCAAAAAGGACGACCAAGATAATTATAAATAGACCCCAAGATAACGACTATGTGAGAAAATTATCTTTTTATAAGCATATATGCTTAACAGTCAAATAAATAATTCTATTTTGAGGGTATTTGCCCTGCTTTGAAGAAATGAAAACGCATAACTTACCCATCAAAAAAGTACAATAATATAAAATATAAAAAAAAAAATTCCAGCAAAAAATGCCTGCTCTCTCATTTATCTTACCGTCCCTAGAAATGTCAACCGGGTTCAGCGTTTCAGCCCCTGGTTGTATAAATTCAACCTACAGTTGTACTCAGAAAAAGACCATCCTCTTTTCAAGATCATTACAAGGAGATATAGACCAAAAAGAAGGCAACAACAGGTAGACATTCTTGAACTCAAATCCTTTTTGTTTCGATTCGTTGGCTATGTCGGAAGATTTCGAGATGGGGATACACAGCAAGAACTGGTGGAATCCACCGAGAGACTACGTGCTTCTCTCATCATCCCCATGTTCAACACGAGAGCCAAATGGTATCGACGGCAGAAGTTTCAGAGACTGCTCAGCAGATATGGCGGAGATCATCAAGGTTGGAAGGTCTAGTGAGGAAGTGAATGATGATGACGCTGGTAGATCCATAGCTTTCCAAGATGATTTCGTGCACAGATCTCATCAAATAGATTGTATGATGGACTCCACAAGCTTGCATATGATGGGGTTTGATCTTTTTTCTGCATCATCTGATTGGAATCTTGCTGTACCGTGAGTATGAACTTCCTTATACTTTTAGTTTTATTACTCATTATTAAGTTTCTTTTATGGAGGAACCAAACTCAAATAAGATTGGATCACTACTAGGTTGATCTTGTAAACACCTGCTTGCCGGGACAACTAGTAGGACATCGATTCACACCAACAATTGAGAAGTTATAGCTACTTGATGTTTGTCCACAAAAGATTATGAAGACACTTGTTTACATGGAAAGTACTTTATGAGTTCAAGGAAGTCCTTTCCCCATGATATTTAAAGTGTGAAAAACAATAAAGGGAGAAAAAGGGGCCATATATAGATGCTGAATTTAGGGAATTATGAATAATTATCAAGCATGTTATAACTGAACTTGTATTATATACTTCGATGCTTCTGCAGGCAATCTAGTGTAATTGACGAAAGCAGTACCACTGATTCCAAGCTGCAAGAAGAAGACATGACGAGTTCAAAATTCAAATATGACAAAAATCAAGAAAAGGATGTGATGATTGATGATTCTTCGCATCAAATTCAGACTGATTACTGGGGGAGTCATTGTGCACCCACCTGTCATGGTATGTCTACCAATGGGTCATTCACTTCTTATGCTTACCCTTCAAATTCGATCAAAAGTTCTTTAGAACCAGAACATCACCAGCTTCAACCATCGCCTTTCAACAACCAGGTAATTGTTATTTTCTCACCATCAACAGCAGATTAACTAGGCAAAACTATTAACATGACGATGGAAATGCTGCTCACTTGTAATTCTTTTTTTTTTCAGCAGCAATTTAGTGGCTTGCACTTCAATAACTCGTCCCTGAATGAATCTAGCTTCATCAATGCATCATATGCACAATTTGTCCATCCTGCACTGGAAGAGAAACAACCCTCTTGCCCAAAGGTGAGATAACTCTTTGTGATTGGTAAAATTCAGTTACATAGGGGTATTAGCAAGGGTTTTGAGACTGAATATGCAGCTGTTTTTCTTTTTCTCTTGGAACGTATAGACCAGCTGTGAAGATGTTGGAAACTTGGGTTCCATGGCGAAGAATATTGGCGTTGAACCTGCATCTAAAAGGCCTCGATTTGAGACACCATCACCGTTACCCACATTTAAGGTAAGGACATTGTGGACCGATTTAGTAACAACTTGGATAAAGATCAATGCAACCTCAAACCGGTTTAAATCTATGTCGCTTTAAGATATCAGGAGCTTGAATTTAAACACAAGAATCGGTTAACAGGTGCGAAAAGAGAAGCTAGGGGACCGAGTGACTGCGCTCCAGCAACTAGTTTCGCCTTTTGGAAAGGTTCGCTTCAGCATTATACGCTTCCCCTTTTTGATACAGGAGTACAAAAAGGGGAGTACTTTACTTTATGGAGATGAATAATTCTCAGCTCCAGCCACTTTATTCACCTCAAATTGATTTGCTTCTATCACTTTATTCTCTTTATCAGACCGACACGGCATCTGTTCTCCATGAAGCCGTCGAGTATATCAAATTTTTACAAGATCAAGTCAGTGTATGTTTTGTTCTTCATTTTGTTAAATCCATGTTGTTACGAAGAAAATATTCGTTTCCCCTAGCGAACAGAAAATGCTGGATCATGTCCAGCTCTCGCATCATTCTGATAATATGTGTTTTATGTTCACAAATTTCAGGTTTTGTGTTCTCCATACATGGGAAATGAAGCGCCAGTTGAGGTACAATGTTCATCTTAAAAATTATTTCATGTAACAGCTATACAACACTAAATATTAATGTGATGTGCATTACATATTACCATCTAACAATGTATGCATGTGCTTCATATAACAGCTTAATGACATTATGGTACTATAAGTAGACAATGTAATGTCATGTTTTTGCCAAGTAGTCATTCGATACGGAACATGTCATAAGATATAAGTGTAGCATAGAATCCTTTTTCATTCAACAGGCTTCTACAATCATTTCATAAATTAGCCTACATGCCTATATGGTCTGGATACTTATGTTGCATATGTTGTTCTAAACCCCGTTGTTACAATCAACGAATCAAAAAATTTAAAATTTAGAGGATTTAAAGTTCACCAAAAAAAAAAACAGAGAGAGAGAGATATTTGTACTGTAACTAATCATATCCATCATAGATCCAAACTATTATATACGTTTTTTTGGCAGGCTCTACGAAAACGAAAAGATGATCAGCAAGGGCTTTCTAAACAAGACCTAAGAAGCAGAGGCCTATGTCTGATGCCGATTTCCAGTACATATCCGGTCGCTACCAGCACAACGCCGCATTTTTGGACGCCGACTCTCGAAGGAAATTTCACTTAGGGAATGATGACTCAGCCAGGAAGATAAAGGGCGCTTTAACACTAAGACAGTTAACTACAGTAGCCCATCACTTCCTCAACAGTCATTACTTTGGAGACACATTGACTTCAGTTCAGCCCAGCAAGGAGAACAAGAAAACACAAAAAGCTGAGGGACCTCAAGCTTGGCTGTCTTGAGGGGAAAAAGAAAAGAAAAGCAAAGGAATTGGAGAGAGATAAAAGATGGAGACAAGTGATGGGCCATCTACAGAGAAGACAATGGTGATTAGGTTAGGAAAAATACCTTTAGTAGCTGCTGATCAAGGTGTACGATGGCGGTCAACCGAAAGCATTCCTCCGGTTTGTATGTGAAGGTAGGTAAGGAACCGGGAATATAAGGTGCTTTTTCTGGTGGAACTGTTGGCATTAGTTTCATGATTTGTGAAATTTATATACATATGCATGGTCATCTTGTGAAGTTGTGTATAAGGTGCTATACATTAGGAACTGACACTAAATAAAGGTGCTATACATTTGAGACGTGTTTGAATTTAAATTGTTAATGCGTTTGAAGACAGTGAACGGGCTCATTCTATTATCGATTAATGCGGTAGCTAAAAATAATCACACAAGTTGGTTATCTTTTTCGTTCTTTATTTTCGGGTCTATGCAATTAATCTCACTAGACAATTCAACTTATAAGTCCAGTTAATCTGGTCAGAAACAAGCTTACGCAAACTTCTCATCGGACATGTATATCGCTAATCAAGATCCAGTCCTCATACATGTGATATATATCTAATCATTTCAATGCCAGCATATATAGTTATTGTCAAATCTTAATTTATCATCGCCCATAATATTTTAAGGGTGCAAACATAGAGAATCGGCAGTGATGTTTATAATTAACCCAATAAAAGAATCGCACAATGTGACATCTGAATTTTTGTTTGACGGAATAGCAAGTCTCAAATACTTAACGGTTCACGCCACGTCATCGAGGTCGTTATAGGATTGCACCATTTGCATCATCGCAAGGACTTGCCACCTCAGCTCATCCCGGTCATCACCGCGCCGCCTCGTCACCGTGTCACCGCCGCACCGCCACCTTGCTGCACCACTCGGCCTAGCCAAGTCTTCTCCAATTGGCGCTTCAATTGGCCCCCAACTATGGCAAGATGGGGCAACAAAAATTGCTGCCAAGTCTTCAGCCCCAAACCCACGTAACCTCACCCAGCCGGCTTCTCGTTGGGCTGTCGGGAGCTGGAGTAATGCGGCAATCAAATGTGGACCACGCCCATGAAGCGGTGAAAGAGGTAAATGAAAATTTACCCAGCCAAGCCACGTTCCCCTCTAGCTGTCTTCTCCTTGGGGCTGCCACGAGTTGAAAATGTTGACCAAGACCATGCAAAGACGGTGGGAAGAGAGAAGAACCGAAGATTTGAATCCAACCAGCCCATGTTTCTTCATTCATCCTTCAGCAACACCCAGACACGCCCTCATTCAACCAGCCAACCAACCACGCTGTTCCTGTTCGTGTTTCTCAGTTTGTCTCGAACCGCCAAAGGACCAACCGTAACTCAGGTTCTCAAAACCTTGCTAACTATCGCGAGACATTCCTATGGACTTGAGGCGAGAAAATTACTTACTGTTTATGCTACATAGGTTCATTTCCATACGTCGAGGTTGATTTCCTTGAGTTTTAAGCATCTCGATTGATTTCGTGTCTAATTATGTTCGTCGACGGTTTCGGCATATATGTGTTGCAAGGATCGTTGAATTTCTAGTTCATTGAAACTATGGATATGTTGTTGGAATGCTGGATGTTGAAATATGTACTGATTTGAGCTTAATTGACATGAATTGTGGATGTATCCAAGGTTATGACAGTTTTGGGTCAATGTACTTTAGGCCGAATTTTGCCAATTTTGTGTGCAAGTCTTTGTAGTACAAATTTGATGAGACTTTCTTCATGAAAGTTGTGTGTTATGCCTTGTTTCATGATATACTTTAATTTCAAAAAAAATTTCAGACTTTGTATATGCAAAATATATTTCAAAAACTATGCAAGTCTGAAATTGTTTTTATAAGCCATTTCCAAACCTTTGCTCAATTTCCATTTGCTACAGGATTTTTGATAAATAATTTGGACTAGCGTCCTTCATAAAAGGTTTAGACCACATCTTAATCGTACACACTTTTGCATCCTTAAAAAGTTAAAAGACTTTAGTAGATAAGTTAATCGTGACGTACTGAGGACATCACACATGATGCTGAGTAATAGTTTGTGAAAGAAATTAACCTTGAGTAAAGGACATTGACAACTATTAATTTATGGACTCTCAATTGATTATTGCCCACCAATTGGCATGGTATTGGCTAGGAATTGACAGTTGATTGGTTGATGGGGGCATAAATAAATTACCAGAAATGAAAGCATACATGGTCAAAATTGCAACATCTTAATGAAAAGCAGCTATTATAATCATACTTTAGAAGGAGAAGGCTTTAGTTATACTCTAGTTTTGGCAAAGGAATGGCCACACCTTCGTTTGGGCCCTCCTAGAGTACTGTGGTGCTACTGGACCGATATAAAAGCAATCAGAGGACGGAATGGAAATAAAAAATAAAAAATAAAAACGAATATTCATTTTTTTTTTGGTCGATGTATATTCAATTTTTTAAAAGTGCTTTGATTTTTGTTAAATATTTTCTAAAGGGTAAAAAATAATCTATCCAATTAAAAACCATATGCCAAAAGTCAATGTTAACTCTATAATCTATATCACCCTAATTTTAATTTCAACCATATAAAAAATTGAGATTTTTATGCTTGTAATACAGGTTTAGGAAAATATCGTCGTGTGCTTATTTTTTACCGATCAAAGTAAATAGGCAAATACTATCTAACTTGTGATTTGTAACATGTGAATGCAATCAGCATTTTAATTTTATTTTTATTTTTTTTTAGAAAGGGACTCCAAATATTTTCTCCATATTATGAAAATGAGAGCTTAAATGAAAATTGTGTGCGAAATTTTTCCCTTCACAAAATTGCCACCATATGTAGGAAATAAGAGAGAATAAGGTCCAATAAGATAGACGGTAAAAATAGGACATAAAATAAACTATACAGACCAAAACATTCAGTACCCAAAATATTTCATTATCTTAAAAACTCGTTACAATGAGAAAGTCGAAAGCCAAGGCTATTTGAAGAGAACAGATTATTCAATGAGTTTCCATATCATCAGATTATTCACTGAGTTTCCAAAACATCAGAGCAGAAATTCAAGCAGTGCCCTTGAGCTTCTTGGCGACGTCGGCGAAGTACTTGCCCTGGTGGAACGCAAGCCCGAGCTCGAGCTCCGTCGGCAGCCTCGAGCCGTCGCCGGCAAAAGTCCCCGCACCGTACGGGCTCCCCCCCTTCACGTTCTCCATCTCGAACATGCCGGCCCCGAAAGTGTACCCGACGGGGACGAAGATCATGCCATGGTGGGTCAGCTGAGTGATCGCGGTCAATCTGATCGAACCAAGAAAGAACAATGGAAAAATCACGCTACGTGCGAGTGCGCAAAATAGACATCGAAAGGATTTTGAAGTCACTTCGAAATCAAATGATGCTCGCGAACTCGATCGGCGAATCGGCAACTTACGCAGTGGTCTCCTGTCCACCTCCTTGAGACCCGGTGCTCAAGAAGATCCCCGCGGGCTTGCCCGCCAGCTTCTGTGAGCCCCAGAGGCCGCCGGTCGAGTCCATGAAGGCCTTGAACTGCGCAGCCATCATCCCGAACCGGGTCGGGAAGCCGAAGATGATGCCGTCGGCCTCCACGAGCTCGTTCGGGGTGATTATCGGCACCTCGCTCTTCTTCGGCCCGGCGCCCATCTTGCCCAGAACCTCCTCAGGCAATGTCTCGGGAACCTGCCATTTTCGCCAACACCATTCAATCAGGCGGAAACGGCAATTGAAAATGCTTCTTTAGGATCACAGAAAAAGTTATGGACATGGTTAAACTCAGGACACCGCTCATATTCCAATCAAAATCTCGCAGGGTCAAACCCTAGAAGTTGCCAGGCATTGTTCTATTGCAGATTTGCACTCGTTAGACTACAATAACTACAGCAAAAGATGTGAACTTTAACATGAAATTCATACCTGCCATAATTTTGCTTCTACTCCTTCCACTGAATCGGCTCCTTTCTTGATTTCTTCAGCGAGCTTCTCGACGTGACCGTACATCGAATAGTAGCTGCATCAGGAAGAAGAAATTCCGCAGATCATTAAATGAAATTAAAGAAACCCTGTGGAAACTGGAACTTGGTCACTAGTCACATTCAAATCAAGGTTTGAAAACATCATATTCTTTGCCATGTGACATTTTCTCCAAGGAAAACAAGATCCACGTCAACTGTTTCTGGCCTGACTAAAATTGGTTATTATAATACACTAAACCAGCCATCTAAAAACACCATTCTGTGCATGCCGTGAGCCTAGAAGAGACAGAGAAAAGTTGCAGATACTGTTCAGACGGAAAGAAAAAGGGAGAGCAATTGCTGAGATTAGTGTCACGTTACAAATATTGGAGTGCAAGCGAATCAAAAGAATGATGAATCGCAGGGGACCACGTGGGCTCGAGGGCGAAAAGAAAAGCACGGGCAGCCGGGTCTTGCATTTTCTTCCTCCAATCATGATTCAAAAGTTTGGTCAGACTTCACTATCACTTTCCAGTTTGGCTTCTTGCAAATTAACAGATCGATGCCCACAAGGACTCGAAATCGCTCCGTGAACTTGCAGCCATCAAAGAGAATGAATTTTGTTCTAGAAAATAGCTTTATCTTCAAGTTGATGCCAAGCTTTTGACATCCTCCAAAAGAACAGAAAACAGAGTAAAACCCAGAATTTTTCTTGAGACTCACAAGACAAAACTGTCGAAAGAACTCTCACCCACGAACAATGGACCGAAACTACAGACGAATTCCGATCACCAAGAAACAGGAACAAGCCAACGAAAGAGTTGCACAATCAAATTGACAGTCGAACAGAGCAAAACCAGAGCATCCGAAAACAGAGCAGCACAAACAAAAATAAATCCCCCCCAAAAAAAAGCCAACGGAGCAGAGTTTAACGAGGCCACTTGCGAGACACAGTACTCACACAATGTAGACTTTGGCGGCCATTGATGACAGAGTTCCTGTTCGCGTCTCTTCTCCTGAGTGCAACGAGCGAAGATGGTGGTCGATTCGATTCGTAAAACGGATTGCGAAAGCGTTGGCAGATGAGGGAGGGAGAACGAGGACGGGATCCCCTATTTATAGTGCCGTCTGCGCAGAAGCGGTCGCTCGAATTACGTTAAATGCTCGAATCCCGTCGCGTCATTAAAGGCGTGGATCGCAATCGTGCGTGAGCTGTGCTCCTTTCGGTCCATTTATCTTAGCGTGGTTTGATGTCATCCCGACATCACGTTTCGAGTAATGAGAATCCCGTACTGTTAATTTGTTACCGAGGGGAATAGTCCTCGTTGCCTTCGCAATTTATGTTGCGGATCGGTTTTATTTTCTCTTTAAAAAAAGAAAAAAAAAAAGATATCGTTCATTCCTGGGTGATGACCATGTTTAACTATCTTCCACTTATCCATTTATGAATTTTATTTATAAAAAAAAGTTAATATCACGAAAAACCTCAAAACGATACACTTGTGATAAATTTATCCCATACTAACCAAAAATCTCAAACTAGAACATCTTTGATAAATTTATCACAAACTAACCAAAAAAATCTCAAACCAGGTATATTTATAACAAATTTATCATCCATTAATTTACGTTAAATTGGTTTAATACCACAAAAAACCAAACTAACCAAAAATATCGAATCGGTACATTTGTGACAAATTTATCCTCCGTTAATTTACATTAAATTGGTTTAATACCACCAAAAAACCACAAACCAATATACCTGTGATAAATTGAGGTCAAATCTCAAATCGATAGATCCGTCAACTGTTACGTGTTATTTAACTAAGCAATTCCACGATAAAATTTAACAAAAATTAACGAAGGATAAATTTATCCAAATGTATCAATTTAGGAATTTTAGTAGTCAAAATAAATTTATCACAAATAAATCAATTTGGAATTTTTCGTGTTATTAATGCTTGTAAAAAAAATGTATCGACGCTTATCGAGCATGACATATTTCTATGTAAATTCCGTTGATCATTGGAGGAAATTTTATTTCGATTCCTCTTGCCTTAGATTCGTTATATTTGTATTTGTAATGATAATATTTGTGCTTGGAACATCGATATTCTTTTAAAGAAATAATCCTTGCTTTGATGTACACATATTTTTAGACAATGTCGTTTGGTTTTTATAATTATTGACATGTTCAACCTCCTCCCCCCAACGATACATAGGTATGTAGACATTACCGATGTCATCCCAGCGTCATTCTCACGTAATGATTCCTAATAACCTATGCATTATGATATCGTGGTTTCTTGATAAGTTAATTTTGTATTCGTTTCCTTGCTTGCATTGAGTTTCATTATTTTACCATATTTGTAGACGTTTCGGATGTCAGCAATCACATTCTCAAACCTTTTTTATTACCTTATTTATGTGGAAACGCTGTTGACGTCATGCCTGCGTCGTTCTTCAGTCATTTACAATCACCATCTTAAATCTGTAAACTTTTCTTTGAGCTAAGCCATGGTTAATAATCACTATTATACTTTTATAATTCACAATATTTCCTTTTGAGTTGTTATTATAGTAAAAGGCTTAATTCCATAAAAGCCCAATTTGAGGTCTAGTTCCAATTTTGTCTGGATTTTTTTTTTTACTAGAAAAAAAAAAAACTCCAAACTTTAGATTTAGTCCAAATCTGCCTCAAACTTTTCTATTTAAAAAAAGAAAAGAAAAGAAAAACCCAACTTTAGATCCAATCCCAATCAAGAGTCTCAAAATATGTCTCCATTAGCCCTCTCTTTAAAAATTACTGTAAGTCGTCCCTAATTTTCATATTTCAAAACATTTTCATTTTGAAAATAATTTTCCATATCACATTGCTGATATGGATTTGTTATAACCGTGGAAATGCCTTGTTCGTTAGGATTGGTTCACGGGAGTAGATTTAAGAATAGATTGAAAGTTGGTGATTTTTTTCGACAAAATAAAATTTAATGTAGATTTAGGACTAGACCTAAAGTTTGATTTTGTAAAATAAAAAGTTCTGTGTTAATGTTTGGGGATTTTTAGGGGGATTAGACCCATAGTAAAATAATGTTTTCTTAATAACATTAATGTAAATTATGGTTGGCACTATATATAAGTACCCACATGCTACGTATATGTAAAAAATTGACATTTAAAACATCTTGCAAAATTATCTTATTACAAAAGCATTAATTAATAAAAACAGATTATTGACGCAATAAATGAAATTTTTGAAAAATGTCACCGTTAGCCTTTTTTTCAAGATTTAAAAAATTTAAAAAGTATATAAGATTGAAAAGATTCAAATTCTAAATTTTAAATAAATGACAGATAAAAATTGAACTATTAAATAACAGATTTTTATTTTTTTAGCAAAAAAGGTAACTCTTTACTGGGTGATCAGGCTTAATTATCTTCTACTTACCCATTTAAGAATTTTATTTATAGAATAATGTAATAGCACTTTTCGATCATGACTTTTTTCGACATAATTACGTTGATCATTCGAAAATTTTCATTTTCAACCCCTGCTTTAGATTGGTTATGGTAGTATTTGTAATGTTAATATTCGTACATGTCATTCATCACATCGATATTGGTTTAGTACTAGCGATTTTTCCGGCCACGTTTTTAAAGAAATAACCATTGCTTCTAAGCACATGTATTTCTTGACAACGTCGTTCGATTTTTATAATCATTGACCTGTTCAACCTCTTCCCCCCAACAACATAAGTATGTAGACATTGTCGATGTCATCCCAGCGTCATGTTTACGTAATAATTCCCAATAATCTGTACATTATGATATCATTATTTCTTGATAAGTTCATTTTGTATTTTTCTTCTTGCTTGCGTTGAATTTCATTATTTTACCACATTTGTAGACGTTTCGGATGTCATTTTACGCTGTTGACAGTTTTTGGTCCCATCTCAATCTCTGCAATATATCTAATAAACTCTTCGTTGACCTACCAAAGAGAAGGCAAATTAGCCATGTTTAGTAATCTCATTTAAAGGTACTTCAACTGACATCATACTATTTTTATCCACAATCTTTCCTCATGAGTTGAAACTATAATAAGACCATATTTTGTTAATAATGTTCGTGTTAATTATGATTGGCAGTATACATATTAGTAAAAGTACCCACGTGTTGCTTGTTTATAAAAACTTGACATTTAAACAATTTGCAAAATTGCCTTATTGGAAAAATTTTAAAATATTAACTAATAAAAAGAGATTATTGATACAATATGAAGAATATGCATACATATAAAAAGAGAAAACTCTTTTTTCCAGAAAAAAAAAAATGTCTATAAGATTGAAAAGATTCGAATTTTAAATTTTAAATAAATGGCAAATAAAAATGGAATCATTAATTTATGGATTTTCATTTTTTTTTTCAACAAAAAAAAAAAAAGATAATTATTTCCTGGATGAAAGGATTAATTATTTTCCACTTACCCATTTATAAAGTTTATATATGAAAGAATGTACCAGCACTTTTCGATCGTGACCGTTTTTTGGATATGATTTTGTCAATTATCCGAGAATTTCCGTTTCGAGACTCCGTGCCTTAGAGTCGTTATATTTGTATTTGTAATGTTAATATTCCTACATGTCATTCATCACGTCGACATTTTTCTAATAGTCGCACTTTTTCCGCGCCATATCTTCTAAAGAAATAATCCTTGCTTTGAACCACGCGTATTTCCAGACAATGTCGTTTGGCTTTTATAATTTTGACAAGGTCAACCCGTCCTCCCAACGATACAGAAGCACGTAGACATTGCCGATGTCATCCCAACGTCATTTTTACGTAATAATTCCTAACAAACTATGCATTATGATGTCATGGTTTCTTGATAGAGTTCATGTTGTATATCTCTTCTTACTTGCATTGAATTTTACCGTATTTCTGGACGTTTCGGATGTACACAATCGCATTCTCACAAATTTTTTTTTTTTTTTTTTTATCACCTTACTTTTATCCAAACCCTGTTGATGTCATGCCTGCATCGTTCTTTAGTCACATTTCAATCTCTGTCATATATGTCTAAACTTCTCTTTGACCTTACCAAAAGAAAGGCATATTAGCCATGGTTAGTAATCTCATCGAATAATATCATATTTATATTATCCACAATCTTTCGAACGACTTGTAACTATGATAAGACAATATTTTCTTAATAATGTTCGTGTTAATTATGCTTGGCACAATATATATCAAAAATTGACATTTATATCCTTTTTGC